>JAQIWD010000836.1:0-16517 GCA_034694825.1 Anurida granaria
ATTTTTATTTTTGTGCATCGCTAGTATGTCGCTGATGTTCTTATCAATTCAGCGACATATTAGCGATGCACAAAAATAAAAATAACTCAGACGGAAACTTTCAACAAAACCAAATGAAACGTTTAGATCAATTTCAGCAAGGCTTAATATGTCGCTGAATTGATAAGAACATAAGTAAAATGGACGTATCGGATTTTTATCAGATAATACTGTTGGGTTACTGATTTCGCCAAAGCTTTTAAGATAAAAAGGCATTTTATGGTTTTGTCTTTGGAAAGTTCAACAATTTGTCGAAAAACAAGCCAATTTTGGAACTCGTGTTGATGACGAAAAACGTTTTAGGAGTGTTACAACAAGGGGTGAAAAAATAACATGAAACATTCATGTTTAGAGCTCTAAAGACAGAGTTCATCCAACAACGAATTTTGTTTGATAAGATAAGGACCATAACTTATGGGTTAGCTGTGGCGTGGCCATGTAATTGGTCGGGTGAAAGTAATTAAATTGACAGGGTTTCAAGAACAGTCGAATATTATGTTTGTAATGAAATGAGGATTTTATTATCTTTCCAGTAATAAAGTTTGATATTTTAATGCCATTGAATAATTATGTCCATTGCTTTTTAGTTGAACTTTTGAAAACTTGCTTTCATTACGTCGTTTATGGCAATTCTCGATTTTGAAAAAGCAAATCCGCCATGCTGTTTACATATGAATTTTCAGAAAATTGGCAATTACAATGGTAACGGTCCATCAGGCATTTGGAAGTTTTCGAAAGTTCAACCAAAAAGAAATGGACATTAATTATTACTAGAATATTAATCAAAGTTTAGCATGTTTTTCTTTTGCAGCGTTTCTGCTTCATTACAGTATATTTTCCTTTTTCGTCACAGGTCCACCGATTCCTTGCAGTTAATTTTTTGTTAACAGAATAAAATTGAAAGAATTCATGAAAGAAGTTTACACTCTAATTTTATTGTTGAAGATACAGAACAAGTATAAATTATAAGTTGACAATATTTTTAAAATTCGCTGGTATAATTAATTACAGAAGTTAACTTTTCATAGTAATAGTTACTAATTGTGACAATTATTTTCAACAAAATAATTTCATTCCCAAACAGTTATGCAACCTTTAAATGTTTTGAGTTAGTATTATTTTTAAAGAATCAGTAATTGAGCCGGTGGGCGGAAGAAAAAGACATATCGTTTTCACCCCACCCCAATGTTATTTAGTAAAAATCTATTCAAATATAGTTATTACTATCGATAATAATTTTACCCGGGGCTAGGATAAAATGAAAGTGGGTAAAAGAAATGGCGTACGTACGGAATGATGCAAAAATTATTGGCGCAAGGGAGAAAATGAAATAAACTAGAATGGTCTAAATTGTTAAATGCCGAAAGGGAAATGTTGAACAGTGACGATGACATAACTGACTAAAAGCAGCAAACCACGAAAATAAAAAACTACGTACGCAGATGCTATTCATGCATCTTCTACTTTATTTCCTAGCAAACGTTTTTTTTCTTTCCACTGTTCTCTGTCGTCAGCTTTATAGAACAAATTACAACGTTTTTACCTTGATCCATTAAAGCGAAAATATGGAGTTCTGTAATTACAATGTATGGTTTAACCCTTGCCAGGAGTTTCCTAAGGATTCCATCCGAATATCTAACTTTGGAAGAATTTTTGGTGGCTACGTTTAGTTGGAATTGCACTTGAATATCAATTAAAAGGAGATTGCAGATATCTTCTGCTTTTGCTAACATTTTACTCCATTTTGCAGCAGCATCTTCAAGACTAACAGCTTCAGGAGCCACTTGGTATAATTCTTCCACGATTCCCCATTCTGCTAATTTCCTTTTTATGTTCATGGATGTTGCAAAGACATGTGAGCAAGGTTTTGTGAAATGTGCAAATATTTTGATGAATTGCGAATTCCACTAAAAGCTACTCGGGAGGAAATTTGCATGAAAGTAGCACTTGGTGAGTATAATCAAACTACAAGCGGCCAACTGAGAATTGCCGTTTTGCTTAGAGAAGTCCGAATTGGGGGTACGAATTGTGGGTCAAGTTGAAGCCCACAAACGATCAATGACCACAATTTATATATTTAGGTTACAGATCCATACTCACGAACAACAGTGGGGAATTCAAAGCGTTTGGCAGAAATGCCTCTTTTTTCATTCCTTGTTTTCGTTCGATTTTAATTTAATTTAAAATTAAGATGTAACGTTCAAGGTTCAAGTTTGCTCCTGGGACGTCACTTTTACTTTCTTTTATGTCAATCGAACAAACGGAAGTTACATTTCAATTCGCAAATTGAAATCCCACTTTGTGAGCTTGACTAAACATGGCTCCTCGAGCCTCTTTGAGCCTCTTTGGATTTAGCTTCAAAACTTTTTGATGATTTTGGGCGGATGGTACTTCCATCTTAAGATTGAAAAAATCAAAAATTGTTTATTCCTTGCTTCTCGTAATGCTTTCTGAACTCCTGAGAGGTCTGTCACCTCCATGTCCTTTGATTTTACTGCGTAAAAATCAAAGGACGGAACCCAAGATTCCTCTCACTTGAAATGTGAAGTGGAATAAATGTGACTGTTTTTTTAATTTGGATGTTACAGAAATTGAAATGTTTTTATTTAAGTAGAAATAGTGACTGACTCTTAAGTGTGATGTTCTAATTTTAATAAAATTAACATGGGGAGACAAAGACTGATAAAAGGAGAAGAAAGAAATTAAAAAGAGAGGAGGATGTTTTTTCTTAATTAAAACTAACATTAATTCAATTGTTTTTGGGGGCATTTCGTATTGTATTTTTATTGTAATTATTAATTTAATTGTATTATTATTATTACATTAAATTATTTCAATTATTATTACTAGACAAATATTGAGAGATGAGCCTCCTTCCACCGAGACAGAAATTGGACTAAGGCGGATTCATTTTTATTCATTTCATTTCCAACCCACCTTTAGCCCTTACTCCAACCCACTAGCACTTTTTGATATGTATTGGTTGCTCTTTTATAGAAAGGTCAATGACCTCAGGGTCACCCACTCAACCTCAAACGTCACCCAACATTCTCCCAACCTGTAGGTTGGGTAACCAACCCTCGCTTTCCTTTGGATTCCGAGTGACCTTGACCTTCGACCCCTCACATTCTAAGGCATCTCCGTCCTTAAGACTAAGTCAACTACTTACGTAATTTACAAAGGAGAGGAAAATGGAAAAATTAAAGAAATTCTTGTGTAGCGTATCACAGTCCCACACCGTCTGTCTCGTTTAAGAATGCAAACAAAACAAGGACCAACTGGTTGACCCTTGACCTTTCTTTTAACCTACCCAAGGGTCAACTCCACCCAAGCAACACATCAAACAAAACAATGGGGAAACAAAGGAGTTGGTAAATGGTGGGACTTGACTTGACGACATCACATGACAAATGTACAGTTGACTCTCCCCCCTAGTGGATTAATACAACAACTAATTACATTAAATTAATAATTAGTTTAATTAATCCAATTAATTAAATTCTACTCTCTAGATATTGGTTCAAAGTGGACGGAATCTTATCAAGGATTCAAATGGGGCTAACTTCCCCTGATTCATTTACAATTAGAGGGAGAAAGAATCCTCGACCGATCAACGGACAACAATCCCAAACATTCGGGACTTCTCGGAATGCGCATGCGCATCTTTTCTCAACTCAATCCAAAATGGTCTTTCTCCCCAACTAAGCACATCCCTCCTACTATTCACAATAAATGAATGAATTGTGGATAATTAAAATGAATGATAATATGTACATATAAATTACACGGATGACTTTGGTCTGTTAGCTTCACCCTCCTTGGTTATAATTATTTCTAAATGACATTAAAAATAAAAGCTCAATAATTGGGAATTAATTAAATAAAACTATAAATAATTAAGAATTCAATTACTACTCTCCTACACAGGATTTTACAAAAACAAAAGAATGTAAATGTTCAAATGTAAGCTCTGAAATTAGGATAATAATGATAATTGAATACAAATTAATACTACCCTTCGTCCATTTTTAGTAAATGAAGAATAATAATTAATAATTAGTATTAATTAATGAATGAATGAATTCTGTTGTTCTATTGCATTGTTGGAGAGGAGATTCTATTATTTTTTCTTGATGGTAAATGATGGTGATGAATCAGTTGGATATTTTTGGTCTTTTCAGTCTCCTCTGACCTTTGTCCTTTCCCCCGAGGTCACGAGGCTAAAAGTCTTGAACTGTGAAAGTGCGGGTGGTGGGTTTCATTGTTTAATTTTCCTTCCATTGTTACTGGTGTGGGATTTCTGAATTTACGCTTCCATCCATCTCACATTGTTCCAATTCCCAGTCCCATCATGTACGAGACAGTGGATCTTGAAATTAGTGGAGGAATTACGAATCACTCATCACTCCCCACACAAGGTCAAGGGGTCAAGTCAAAGTGTGAGGTCAAGGAAAGGTGGAAGGAACGACCTCAGTGGAAAGGTAAAAGGAGGAATCAAAGGAATCAAGCCAGGAGTTGACTTTTGGAAAGAACAATTTGTGCAACAATCAAAACAACACACAAACAGAAAGCAGGAAGGTCAAAGGTCAAAGGTTGAGCAATTAGAATTAGATCTGATTAGATTAGAATTTCTTGGGTTAATGTGAAGCAAGAAGCATAAATTGATGAGGGGTGAAGTGGGTGAAGAATAGAAAGAGACAAAAGGTGAGAATGTGAACAGATTAAAATGATTGTACTGGGGAGTGTCCAATATCTTCATTGATTAGATCCTGCGCACAGAACAAGAGAGAAATCACCAATCAAATCAATTCGGAAAATTAGAAAAACTAAAGAGAGGGCAGAAGAGTAAGAAGAAGAATTTAAAATCATAAAGAAATAAAAAATAGAGCAGAGTGAAGAGGGATGATTGCGAGTGGGAGGGTGGGGTGAAAGGTCAAAGGGAGGTCAAAGGGAGGTCAAAGGGAGGTCAAAGGGAGGTCAAAGGGAGGTCATGAGGGGGTATTTAGGATGCATTGACAATGGTCCTATCTGGGATTGGTTGAATTGGATAAAAGTGGTGAGGATGTGTTTGATTTACATGATTCAATTGGTCGTACTGGGTGTGATGTCCATTGAGAGAGGAGGCTGAGCTCGTGATGAGAATGGAATTACTTGACCCGTTCACCTCGGCCATCTTTGTCTTGGCGTATTCAATCCGAATCCCCCCACGATCAGAGTAGCGGAGAAAGGACCCTTGAAGGGCTGCCATTGCCTGCGTAGCACAACGCACGTCCATGTATTCTACAAATGCCACTGGACTCCCACCCTTCGTATGCAGACGGAGGCGACTGAACCCTGGAAAACTACAAACAAAACCAAAAAGAATTCATATCAAATCCACTCATTCACACGGCGGGGAAATTCAAATATCCCAAAATTAGGTTTACCCTAACCTAACCTAACCTAAAAAGGACGGATTCGCCCACCTCCACATTTTAGTTTAGAAAAATGGAGTTTTTGGTCTGATAAAAGCAAAGTAGCGTGATGGACTCATGGCGTTTGAACAGAAAACATGGAATTGATGTGCATAAAGATGGGCGGTTCATTCCAGTTGGAAACCCTTTTTCTAATTTATGTAAATATGACTTTAATTAAACTATGAATTAAATTAATTCCAAGAGAAAGTGGGGGATGACACGCAGGAGTAATTTTATGGATGAGGAATTAGAAAGTCCCTTCCGGTGAGAGATGGATTGGGGAAGTCTAATAAGAGTCTAATATTTCTAAAACCAACATCCTGTCCAGGGTCAACCAAACTGTCTGGAGGTCAAGAGGTCAAGAGTTGTGGGGGTGTGGTTGTGGTTACCTTCCAAAAATGTCCTTGAGTTCCTGTTCAGTGACAAATGCCCCAAGATTAGCGACGAAGAGGGTGGAGCATGGTGCGTGACTTCCGAGGCTTTGCGAGCAAGCGGAGCCCACGGGTGAGGCCATTGATGGTGAAGGGAGGAGGTGCGGGATGGTGGCGTGGAGAGAGTGTCCCAGTGTCGGACCGCCCAGCGTCAGCGCGTGCTACAAAAAGAGACGTAAGAATACACTCATGTGACAGAAGTAGAGAGAGGCAAAAGGAGGGCGGGGAGGTCAAAGGTCAATGGCACTCTACTCTACACGGTGCTCCCTTCTATGGACACGTCTAATCAAGTGACCCTCCAGTCTCTCCATCCCTTTATCTCGAGTGACCCCTAAACTATCACAAGGATCCTTCTAGAACCACTTGGCCCAGAAGGGAAGGAAAAGGAGGAAATGAGTTCAAGTGATTGCAGATGGCAGTGCCAGCATCGTGGTGAATGGTCGTGCTTTGAGGTCCATCCAACGGTGGGCATCCATTCCAAGGCTCAAAGGTTAAAAGGAGCTCAACAAGAGTTGGGCACAAGGGAAGTACGAGGGTGTTGACAAGTTGAGAATGGGTGGGGTGCTACCGTTAGTTTTAGTTAGGATAAGGTCAAGGGTCAAAGGAAGGAGCGTAGAGGCACCTGTGCATGTAAGGCAGGGTGGACGAGGGTCTGTGCTTGAAGGCCTCCGGGCAACTCGGCCGCAGCCGCAGCAGCAGCTCCTGAATACGTCAAGGGGGACGGCCAGAGTTCAGGGGCTCCAGCAAAGAATTGCGTTCCGAGTGCTAAGGAAAATATATTTTTATGAAATATATATTATATTATATATTATATGAAATGTAATATATAATATTATATATTATATGAAATGTAATATATAATATTATATATTATATGAAATGTAATATATTATATTATATATTATATGAAATGTAATATATAATATTATATATTATATGAAATGTAATATATTATATTCTATATTATATGACATGTAATATATAATGAAGTCTTACGTCCAGTGAGCGTATGCATGATAGCTGGGTGTGGAGTCGGAATAGGCGGAGACTGTTGCTTGGGTTTGCTGGCCTTGGTGTTGCTCTTGGCAAATTCCAATCGAATCGTCTGGGGCAAATCAGGGTCAAATTGGACTCCCTACAACCCAAACAAAATCAACAAAAGTCAATATAGAAAACCATAATTACCATCAACATCTTCCAACTAATAGAAGGACCCCTTGAATTATTTACCTGTAGCACCTGCTTCGCAGTTTCCGCTTCTCCCCTCGAGCTAAAAGTGACAAATCCAACAGGCTAAAATAAAATAAAAATAAATAATTATTTAATAATAATTAGACCTTTCAACCTTTTAGTTTGACCTTTTAGTTTGACTAAACTTACAGAGGATGTTTTCCCATTCTTACTCGTCACTTTGAGTTGAGATCCTTCATAGCCCTGAAAAGGAGACAAGAGAGTGAAGACCCCTTGGAACTGGACGTGGACACCCCCCCCCCCTTTTAGAAGAGATGTAATATATGAATGCCCCTTACATCGTATGCTCTGAAGAGTAAGTAGAGTTCCCTTGGTTTTGCATCCATTGGAAGTCCACTCACGAACAAAGTCCTCACCTAATTCAAGAAAAGAAAGTAAAATCCATTAAGAAAAACATTACTTTTACTCCATATAGAAATAATAAAGTCGTAACTCCGTTTAAAAGTGGTTAGAAATGTGAGCTCTTTTTCAATTCCTGATTCTTATCTCCCTCCACACCGCCGCGGTGAGACCGTGTTTGAGTTTGACTGATAATGGACATTAAAAGCCTTCGAGTGGAGGTCTAATGGAGACGAGGCGGCGTTCCTTGGAAGTGGAAGTAGGGCAAGGGAGGGCGGGTAGGGCAACTTCGGACATGCAAACCATTTTGAAAAAAAATAGAAACATTTTTGAAAGTTCCCTCCTGTTTTTTGAGTCTATGCAATGTACTATGCATTCCATGTATATGCATCTATGTATGTATGTTGTGTAATTTGTGCTAATGGGATTGGGAAGAGGGTGATAGTTATTGAAAGGGAAGTGGAATTCCTCCGTCGGGAACTACACCCCCCCCCCCATATTTATTCAACCCCACCCCCCTCCCACTCCTGTCCATTTCTGAAGGCGTATTTCCTGAATGCAAAATAGATAGGTGGATATCGATTGGTTTAGACGGGTGGGGGGTATTAATCATCACCGTCAATTACCCACCAGATACCCCCCCCCCCACCGTTTACAAGGATCTTGGGTGGGGATTCCTTTTTTCTCCATAATTGACCTCAATCAATCCAATTTTAATTCCCCAAAAATGTTAGTCCAAAATTCCAATAAATTCAAAGGGAGGGTACTAAATCTCATTTCAAATTGACAGGTGGCTCTCCTTGCCAAAATTATTCAGGGCCTACCCCCTTCCTTTTCCGAATCCACCGGGGGGGGGGGGGGCATTTTGAATTTCAAAGTGTGTGGAACTCAAGAGCCACCTCCTTTGTCTTGTTTTGTGTAATTGATTCCAGTGTGGGGTCTTGTGGTTTAAATTTCCCCACACTTTAAACGAAAGACACAACCAACCGCAATGGACAAAATGCAAGGAAGTGGTCACTCTAATCTTCTGACTGGTTTTACCACACACGAAAATAACGGATGACTGGAGTGAAGTAGTTCCAGCAGTTCCAGCTACTCTAATTATCCAAACTGGACATGCGTCCAGTTGGATGTGGAGTAATTGAATACTGGAGAATTCCAGGCGTCCCTTCCAAGGGTCCATTTCTATTTCTTTACTGAACGATCTCGTATCTGAATGTGCCCTGAATTCGGAGTATTGGGGATGAGATTAAGGAAGGTATGAGGGACTACATCCCATAAATCCTGCCTGTCCATTTAATAATTCAAGAGTAAGGGTCTTAAGGGTTGGCCTTATTATCCAGAGTTCGCTCTTTGGGCGGAAATAAAAGTGGAAGGTGCGAGAGTGAGAGGCGGGTGAATTTAAAAATGAATTCAAGGAAAGTCGGAATGGATTCAAGATGGAAGTCTCTTTCCTCTTCCATGGAATTGTTAGGATGGACACTGGATAGTCCTGGATAGTTCTGGATATTTGGATGGAGTCCATGCGGGTGTGTCAGTTTGGTTTTGGTCCCAATCGATTCTGGATGGATGACATTTTATTCATAAGCATGCGAAAGGACTTTTGCGGACTTTTCCCCATTCCACGCTCCTTCTATTCCGGTAGTCAGTGGGTCCACTTTAAACGGCACAAACAAAACGTACCCACCCACCCCACCATCCTTCCTTAACAAAACTCGATAAATGTTTCAAATATTTGATGTCGTTTTATTCCTCGAGTGGAGTTTGTTGTGAGTTGAGACTCGGCATGCCGTCGTCATGGCAACTGTAACCAAGGACCATTCCAGACAACTACAATGGAACACCTTCCTTCCTTTTCTCTCTCTCCTCTAACCTAAAATTACGACCTCAAATACAATTGAATACAACTGAATATCAATGTCAAACTACATGAGACACAAAAAAAGAGGCTCAATGAGACATTGGATTAGACGAAAGGTCAACTTGGGTCGAATGCCCCAAGACTCTTTTCTTTTCTTTTAGAATCCACCTCTCTTCTTTTCTTTTGATGAGGGTGACTTTTAGTTTGTCCCAAGTGGGAGTCTCATTCTGTCCCTAATGACTGAATTAAAAAGATAAAGATGAATTAGAAGATGGATGGGAAGATAATCAATCTAAATTCATTCAATCTATATTTCTAACACATTTCTATATCCTGAAACAACAGAATAATGATGGAGGAAGAATGTAAATTGGTAAATTGAATTAGGAAAAGGAACGACTACAAGAAGGGAGTTTACTACGTGGACTTTACTTTCTCCTTTCTCTCTTTTCCTTACGTGGAAAGTAAGGTAAGGAAGAGGTGGATGGAAATTATAAATTATTAAACCTCCAACTCCAAATCCAAACTACCCACTGGACATGGATGGACAAACTGTAAGGAAGGCGGGGCAGAATTCAACTTTACCCAAGGTCCTTCTTTTACCCTTAGAAAATGGTGGATGGGGTTCTTCATCTTTACTTTCACTTTACGCCTTTCCCCTGGCCAAAAACACCTCCCTTCCTTCCTTTACACTAAAAATACAACACTCAACAACTATAAAAAGAAAAGGAAATGGGATTAAATCACAAAAAAAAAAAAACAAAAGGAAGGGGGGGGGGGATTATTTGAAAACATCCCCATCAAACCAAATAATGAACTCTTCTCTTTCCCCGATCCAAAACTACCCACAAAATTCACAAATTGGATAAAAAAAAAAGTTAGAACTTTATCCAAAAGATAAAATGCACAGAAATTTCAAATTTCAAAACGTTCAAAATTTAAAATGGGTTAATTTGAAAGTAAAGTGTTGTTGTAGATGACTTGGGATGTGTTGAATAAAATTAAAAAATGGGATGTAAGAATATTAGAAATGGGTGTGGTTAGGATTTAGTTTCCGTCCATGAAAGAGAGAGAGAGAGGGTGGAGACCCTCATAACTTCCGTTTTCATTTCCCAACAAAAGAGGATCTGGACTAGAAGAAGTACTAAATTAAAATGGACATGAAATGAGTGGCTTCCATTCTATCATGTCACCATGACATGTCAACATACTCTACATGTATATATACATACTAATATATATTCAAATGTGATAGGATGATGGAGATTCCCATGGGTTTCCCATTGACATTTGGATATTTCGGTATATTTGGGTAAATGTTGTTCCACCTGGGGAGTGACCCTTACTAAAGGTCAACCCTTCCCTAGGACTTTGTTTTGGAAACTGAAGAGTAGAATAGTCTTTAGAATGGATGGAAAGTGGTGGAGCGGAAGTGCGATTGGATTCCCATGGTTACCCTTCTGTTCCTTTTATCCACATCTAGTCTAGTTGATAATCCGAGTCGAATGAAGGGATAAGGACAAGACAGGTGAGTGGAACAAGTAGAGCAGGAAGGAGGGAATAAAAATATAAAAATATAAAAATATAAAAATTATACATTAATATTACCCCAGGAGAACTTGGCATCTCTCCCCTCCACCTCAATAATTGCAAATTTAAACAGCTTGAACCAAAGGACTTTTCCAACAAAAACATGACCAATTCAAATACAATCAAACACAATTCCTTATTTTTCTTTGGTTTTTAATCAAAATCAATTACGCATCCTCCCGTTTTATTCCAAATGACCCAAACATTATATTCCCACATTTTAAATTTCACTCATTTTCTACAATGGCGTCCTTTCTCCTCTACCAAAATTCAACTAATAATTTATTCATTAATCATTTTGAATTCATTTTGAATTCATTTTGAATTCATTTTGAATTCATTTTGAATTCATTTTGTATTCATTTTGAATTAAGATCAAGGGTTAAGTTGACATTTTTTGGAATAAAAAGACTAGTGGGGGATAAGTTTTTGTTTATTCCTTTCTTGCATGCTTGGAAAGTTTGGAAGGTAGAGACTCGTGCTTGTAATTAACGGGTCAGCGGAGATAAATTTTAGGAAGGGCGGTGGCGGTGGAGAAATTGTGAAACAAAGCGTAGCCAAAAAAGAAAAAAAAGAAGTTTGATCCCATTTCCCCATTGTTTAGTTCTGAATTCTATCCAATTTTCCCCTCTTTTTATCATTTGGTTCAAAATTAATAAAAGAACTCCATTCAACTCTCCTCATTACGCATGCGCTGAGCCAAAGAATTAAAATTAAATTAAAAAGAGGTCAAAGATTCAACTAAAAGAGGTCACCACTCACATTCCCATACCCGATACCCTCATAGGTTTTAATTTAAGTAATGTTTAGTTTAATTAATAATTTAATGTAGATTGTGTGGACTTACCTCTTCCTCACCACCGACCGTGTTGACAGAGTCGAGGCTCTGACTTAAAGCACTTGAAGTATCCATGACAAGGGGTCAAAGGGTCGCGTGGATAGAATAGGGTCCTCAATTCCTATAAATAAAATAACATGTAAGATTTGATTAAGTATTTTTTAGACTTTATTTTTTTCTTAATATTATTATTTTTTGATTTTGGTTAATTGGAGTGGAATTCCTTCCAATTCCTTTCTGCCATTCTCATTTCAATTGAATTGTAAAACTTGTAGACCCTCCTGAGTATCCTTTAATTTCTACTTGATTAAATCTGAAGGGAAAATGAAGAATCCATACATCCAGTGGACCTATCCATATTCAGTTGAAACTTAAAATTCCTCCAATTGTAATCCCATTCATAACCAGATGACCTTGGAATTGATCTCTTTCTCTTTTCAATTGAATCCATTTCATTCATCCCAAGTAAAATTCCAGAATCCAAATGTATCCATACTTATCCATACTTTGAAATGGATTGTCCAGACGAAGGAATTAAGTCGGGACTCCTGGAATATCAAACTTAACGACTCAAGTATGAGAAATAATCCATGCATTTACATATTTTTTATCCAGTGGACTCATAGTTAGTTTTGACTTTTTAGAATTTCTTCCCGACTACATAAAATAAGAGTGGAATGCCCCGTTTCCTTGTTCGGATTCAAATCCGCCATGTCAAGGAGGACGACGTGGAATGAGAGTCGGGAGAATAGTTTGAAAAATTAATGAAGAGAGTCAGAGCCATTGTCTGGAAATAGTCCATGGTCCGTAACCTAAGCGGAAACAGACTAACTTCCTTTGTCTCCTTTTCAATATCCTCACTCAAGGGTCTAGGAACAGAAGGATGGAGGGGGGCCTTAGAACTGCCGCAGGGCTTCCGACTTTTCCCATGAGACAAGTTGTGGCTCGAGCCAAGGAGTGGGTCCTCCGCTTCCCAACTGGTGCGGTGGGATGGGAAGTGGCGGGTGAATTAATGACCTCACCTGGCACACTTCCGCCCTTTACAATCACAAATGGAATAAAAACGAATTGAATTCTTACCTTGAGTCCTTGAGTGATGCAGATATTCTTTTTCTTCTTAAAATTTACCACCCATCCAATTCTAATTCCAATCAATTCACTAACTAATTATCCACAATTGGGAATTTATACACTTAGACAAGTAAGTTTAGTGTTGATATTTCAAAGTGAGGCACCACGGTTCAATGAAGGTTAAAAGGCAATTCTGGTTGTAGAAATGGATGATTAGACGAAGTATGAGGCGATTTTTTGATATGTTGGAGGATGCGACGTTGGGCCGGAGATGTGTTACACTTGATATGTAAATTCTTCCTTTCTTTCCTTGACCACTAGACTACATTCTATAATTATTAACCTGGAGACCTATGACCTTTCGTAGTAATTCAAGGGTTAATAAAGTACAAATAAAGAGATGAGATTTGTCCAATGAATTCGGGATGTGGGAATGGAGTGAAAGTAACCAAGGAGAAAGTTAAAGTTTAGCAAAGTCGGGAGTGGGCTGTCCAGAGAGAGTGTGACGAATGGTGGTGGTGTGACGAGTGTCCAGTGGTGGTGGTGGTGGTGGTGGTGGCTGGTGGGAGACAATGGAGAGAATGGAGGTGGATGGATCAGTGTCCCTTTCCAGTCACAACCTAACTGAAGAATAACTTTGGACTTTCTGCTTACCTTACTCCTACCACTTGCTCCTTCTCCTTGGGTTACTTGTGAGCCAATAGTTACTTCCCCCCTCAACTCCCCTCCGGTGGATGGGGCTATAGTCAGGGTTTCTTGCGAATCCCCACGACTCTTCCCGTCCCTCACTTTCTCCAGACGACGCTTGCTCTCTCCTGGACAACTTTCTCCATCCACCCATCCAGTCACATGGACCCTTGTCCAGGCAACACATCCAACTCCCAATCCCAAAATACAAGAACATGAGGGATGAGACGACAACTTCCGGTTCAAGAACCACCTGGAACTATCACCTCCCTTCCATTGTACATTTCAGACTCAAATCTAACATAACCTAAACTAAAGGAAAAAGGAGGAGGGCAGGTAGGGAGTAGAAGGATCCCTTTACAAATTGGTAATTGAGAAGGGTAGGTTAATGGGCAAACAAAAGAAATGAGAGATGACATGACCCCATGGATCGTAACCATGGCGACATGAGTTTATATAAAATATCCAACCAAAATAATCAACCCACTCCTATCTCTTCTAAACTAAACTAAACTTCTCAATTCCGGAAGGGAGAAAAGAAGGAATAGAAGCCCCAGATAAAAGACTTCCGGTTGAGTTGGATTACTCATCCAAATTAAAATGGAAATGACTAAGGGAAACTAAAATTGTCACACCCAGGACAATCACAATCACACAGTTTTACGCCAAGAATCCTACAATCTTACAAACACATGGTACTAACTCCTCTCCCGTTTTTTGCAAACTTTTGGCAAATTGTGTACATGTGAAACTGTTTTTTTTACATCTGGATATGAATTCTCACTGGGTTAATTAGACTGGAGGGAAGGAGTATGTGGGAGTGTTTTTGTTGAAATTAAAGAGTCCACTGCGGTTAACCGGATGGATCACCCATCATTACAATGAGACACAGATCCAGAAATTAACAATAGAGGACATGTGAATACTTTTAATTTATTTTCTATTTGCGTTTATATCCATCTGCCTTGGTTCTACGAAATGTGGGGAGAGAACAATTGACCCAGAGGTCAAGGGACCACTATTAATAACTATAAATAAATTAAATCACATCAAGTACACAGCAACCAATTACTTACCATCAACTTAAAACAAGGAATCAAAATTAGTAAAACTGGGGGACGAGTGACCTCTGACCTCTGCGGCAAGGAAAATGATACCAAGTGAGTCTTGTGTGATTTTTGGAAACTTGAGCCAAGATTTCCTACAATATTTTTTGGTGCCTAAAATCATACTCACAAGAATGAAGCGATATCAAGAAAAATGAAAATGTGTGGTTAGTTTGGGTGTTGCGGTGGGTCAGAAGGAGAGTTGACCTCTTGACCTTAGTCGATTGAGTGAAATCGGAGAATGGCCCTCCCTTGTATTTCTGAGTTGCAGAGTTTCCTGATGACCTCCTTTGCTTGGTCTGCAGGGAAGACCGTATAGGGTGGAGGTTCAAGCTAAACCAGGTCAATTATTCTTATAATCCAAATAATTAATTAATCCATAATTATATAATATATATAAATAATTAACCTGTCCTGATGAGACGAGTTCCACGAGTTCCCTCAGTTGTTCCAATGACCCGACCTCAACTGCTTTGATCCTCTGCTGCATCTCCTCTGATCTCCGACTGAATTTGGGAAGAAGACGATCCGACACTTCGGCACTAATCAGCACGATCCCTCCCTACAATTTATATTATACAATAAATATTTATATAAATTAATATATAATGTATTTTAAATAATACTTTTGAGAGGCATTGGAGTGAGCGATGAAGACTGCGTGAGGTGGTTCCAAAGTCAATGACAATGTTGACCTCCCCTTCGCAAGTGTCCTTTGTCCGCTCAATCAGTACTTTCTCATAGCAATCCTCATTCCAATGAACAACATTCACCCTACGGTTCAAGGGTCAAGGGTCAAGGGTCAATTCATTAAACTAAATATTAATAGGAATTACAATCTTACGAAGGAGCTTCCTTTCCCAGTAGAATCCCTTCATCCCTGAGACATGCGACTGCGAGGAGGACTCTCTCATGGAAATCTCTAAAATAATGCTGGGCCAGTCGGAGTGCCCAGAGGGCCAATCCACCCGTACCAACCACAAGCACTTTCACCTTCTCTGTCCCACAAACACAACGTACAAAACAATTCAAATAGAAACAGTTGACCCGAGGGAGGAGATTAATACCTACTGTGCCCGCCACGAAAAAGTGACCCCTTGAACAGCTGACATTTTGTTTATTTTGAATTTATTGGGGCAGATAAGTATCGGAAATTTAAATTAGTTATTCAAAATGTTTTCTATCTGCAGCCACGCAGAATCCGCGACGGTCATAAAATGCCATTTGACAATTAGCAAAAACGCTGAAGATGGAAAACATTTCGAACAACTAATTTAAATTTTTGATACTTATCTCCCCCCATAAATTCAAAATCAACAAAATGTCAGCTGTTCCTAAGGGGTCACTTTTTCGTGGCGGGCACGGTACAACTAATTAAGACTCACCTCCCTCTGGTCTTTCTTTGAACATGGCCAGGATGTGTTCCTTGGCCACTTGGATTGTGTTCATGGCCCAGAGGGCACCAGTAGGAAGCATCGCAGCCACGCCCAGGGGCATCCTATCAGACACCCTTACCAAATACTTTAAATCTGGAACCGTCATGTACTCCGCATAACTACACAAACAAAATGCAATTTAATAAAAAAAATAAAGAGGTCAAAGAGGTCAAATTAATATAATAATCAAAATATTACCCATGTGGGACCCCTTCGTACGGATAAACGACCACTCTGTCCCCAATGGCAATGGAATCTGGATTATCCACATCCGCCCCAACTGCCTCCACAATCCCTGCTACCTGCGTCACAAAATAAAAGCCAGAAATAATATAAAATAATATAAAATAATATAAAATAATATAAAATAATATAAAATAATATAAAATAATATAAAATAATATAAAATAAT
>JAQIWD010000837.1:0-16517 GCA_034694825.1 Anurida granaria
AGTCCTGCCCTGCTGGAACGAGACTTTGCCTTTCCCTTGACCTTTCCTCCCTTGCCACGTCCAGACATTCTTGAGTTCTGTTGAGAGGGTAAGTGACGGTTCTTGTAAAAATGTAAAAGTAGTTTGATGACGAGGAAGTGGGTTGTGCGATCCTTTTATACCATCTGGGGCAGAGTAGAATTTTACTCGGAAAGAGTAACTCCTCCTTGGAATTATTCCGGAGTGCGGACGTACACGCAAAGAGAGGAAGCACCTCACTGGGTTATTGATCCCATGGTTCCAAGCTCAGAATTCAGAGGGCGCGTTGAACCCAAGCCTTTCTTACGCTTATCCAAAAATCTCACAATTTTAATGAGAATAAATAATTTATTTTACATTCTTCAGTTAATGAAGAATGTAAAATGTTTCATGAATTTTCAACGTGAGCAAATTAATTTTTATCCCTTATATAACCAACAGTTAACAAAAAGACGAACGCAGTAATAAGAACAATGCGCAAGTAGTTTACGAAATAAAATTATTTTCGAATCAGGTTATATTCTGTGGAGATTTTGAATCTGATTTCAGTTTTCTGTTGAGGACATTTTTATCTTCATCGTAGAGATCCAAGTCCTTGACATAGTACCACACTAGCACGTCAAATAGCATCCCCACAAAAGTGAAACCTTGGGCACGGCAAATTATTATGATTCATAAACCGTTGCAGATTAAAAGTGAAGCATTAAGCGATTGGTGTTGTGGAATTACATGCCGCGGAGAGGTTAAAGGCGTATCTCAATGTCTGTCCATCGTATAGCCAGCAGTTGCCCTTTGCTCCGCACTTTGTACCCCACACTAAACATGACCTGTCTGTAAATTGTTCCAAAGGAAGAGAATTTTAAGGATTATTTTCAAAATTCAAAATATTTTAAAAGGACTGAATTTACCATAAATAGCTCCAAAAAAGATGGGTGCTGGCAGCATGGCGAAGATCGAAATTAGGAAAATCCCAAGGCCGATTGCCAGCGACTTTTCCTTGGGGTCAACACACCGATAGCTCACCAGCATATTTCCTGTATCCCAAGAATTTATTTGATTAGATCTAGCCGAATTTTGCTGCTAATTTCTAGAAGATGGTTATATACCTATTCTCCCGGAAGAGTCAAGGAACTTGATTACTGCATTCACGGCTAGGAAAACGAGGAAGATTTTGTAGCACCCTTCCGAACAAGTTCCAAGGGTCACGGTATCTTGTGGACTAGGAAGACAAGAGCAATCGCTTCCAGTCTTGTTCGTAAAGGAGGCGCATCCTGCATGGCATGCCGAGTAGAATACTTCATTTCCATCATTGTAACAGACTGGCAGCATTTTATTCACTTTGCAATTGCAGGGGGCGTTACAGGAAGTGGATAAGTTCCAGGCTCCTCCTTCCTCAGTCTCCCCGTGTGCAATTTTCCCAGGGTCGCAGCCCAGCTGAGTGAATATGATCTTTACCAAGACGTAAAGAATTCCAATACATACGTTCCAGGCTGCTAACTTCCGCGCACTCGGTTGGAATCTGGAAATTAATGCCCCGCTTAATATAAGACCTGTCGCTTGGAAGGCGATGCTCACGGTTCCTGCCCAAGTAGAAGGTGATTAATTCCAGGAAACTTTCAATTAACACAGGGAAGGCTCACCTGAGATTGCGGAGGCGGAGACTGCGGTCTGCATGAAGATGGTCTCCATATATTTTGGCATGTAGGTCCAGTACCCAATGACAGAGAACAAATAAAAGACCGAAGAGAGGTTATTAAAGAGGTTCACCTTATTTTTCAAAAGTGCTTTCAGGGCTGTACTCATTTCTGCAAGGATTGTAATAATTGATGGTCTTAAAATATGGTTTCCGGATCATGAAACTTTTACTTTGTAATCATCATTCAATTTACCTGATAATTTTGGCAAGGGATTGTCCGCACTGTTTTCAGATGGAAAAATAATTTGAGAACCAACTTTTGCAAAATCTGCAGGCGTTTCTGGGAAGCTAAGAACGCCGTGGCTTCCACGTCGACCTGCGCCTGCGTCCAGTTTGGCCTTCCGGCGACGTTCCATGGCTTCAGGAAGCTCTCGTGGGAACATGGCGATGAACAAGGATGTCACCATCATCATCACACCAAGAATTACCCAACCTTATTAACAAAAAAAATAGTTTTCCCAAATAGTTCTTGGAAATTGCGTCGTGACTAACTTACCCAGCCACCATGCTCCCATCCATCTTGGGTCATCGCTGGAGATGATTGGGCGAAGTCCAGGACTGATGAATAATTTGAGGCAAGCTGAAGCCAGGAGAAATCCCAGAAGTGGCCCAATTAGACGTAGCGACATTGTCACTCCTAAATAATTTAACATGGGAACAATTAAACAATGCTCGCCCATAATAGGTGAAGTTATGAACAAACCGAAGAGCATTGGGGATTGTTTCTTTTCAACGTTATCGTCCAAGTAAGGCCTGTAAGGAAGGTAGAATAAATTTCAGTCAAGTTCCAGAAAAAACCAATTCCGTCATTTTGAACTTGCTTACCCCCCAAGGGAAAAGAACAAAAGGACTCCAATGCCCGCGACAAACTGTGAAACAAATATAAGGACCAGAGGGACTATTGACAGTTCCCCAACTCCGCAGGGATCCAGCGGAACTTCACGACCAACCTCGCAGAGCTGAATTCTGTTACGCCTTCCACTTTCACCTGAAACGTAAGGAACGAGATTAAAAATTAAGTCTCCTACAAATAATGACCGCTCCATTGTTTTCACTTTTGATTGATGCCGGTGATGGAGAGGATGTTGACAGGAGGGCATCTTGATTTCCATATCCCTCCGTCAAACTTAGAGCATCTTCCCCTGCACCGTAGAACAAGTGAGGTGACGCCAGGACGAAGCAGGACATGGCAGAAAACAAAACCCCCACGGCGATCCAATGTGGTCGATGACCCCTGCTCCCATAATACGCAATCAGAATTGAAAAGAGGACTTGGCTTATTTCGTTTCCTGTCATCACAATTCCTGCGAATAGAAAGTTACCGTGAAAAGCTCGAGAATTTCTTAATCATCCAAAATAAATGTTCTACCTCCTGTGGAACATTTGGGGGTAGAGAAATTTTTCATACCTGCAGTTTGTGATGAAATTTTGAACCTTTTTTCCAAAGTTGTGATTGTGGCTGTAAAGTATGACCATGACATTCCTTGTACAATGGCCAAGATGGAGAAAACCATCATGAATGCCTGTCTGGTGGCAAATCGCTGCATGAAACCCGGGGAAAAGCAACCAATCCCACAACGGTCCACCGCCGTGGGTACTTCCAGATCAAATTCCTCCCGTCGCTTCACCCTTAAAGGCTCCTCTTCCGGCGGGCCCTTACTTTCGTCGCAGGGATCTCCCATTCCAGTGAAAGTCTTTTGGAGTACTTTCTCCAAGCTTTTGTCCTCCAGAAGCAGGAAAGAGGAACTGGAAGAGCATGAAGTTGATTCCGCTGAATTCAACTTTCTTATCATCATGAACTCGTGGTGTTTAACAATAGAACTACCGTTGTTAGTAGTTGAACTCGCGATAATAAAAGTGACAACTGATTGGATGTGTTTATTGAAGGACGATAAGAGAGAAATCAAGAAGTTCTATCACATGCCGGAATACTGAGAGTATTGTTATAGTCTTTTATAATAAATATCTTCATGGAATCATTTCCAGCGCCGGGGACTACTCCGATTCATCGCAGTGACATGAGCAGGGAACTTGACCGTGGAGGACCAGTGAATTCCTACAGGGTCCAGTCCCTGGCGCTGTGGGGCAGGAGACGACGGGGCTCGACGCAGCATTGTTGGACTTCCTTGGGAGATTGTTGGGAATGAGGGTATGGTGGGCCGTGGAGCGGAGACGCCATGAAGAGAAGGCTGCGGCGGCAATGAGAATCACTACTAACAAGGAAGACTGGATCCAGAAGATCCAATTGGACTGGAGACCTTCCCATGATGTGCAGCTCAGCGCCACTGGCTCATAGATGAATTCGTAGTCCCGGAATATTGGGAAGAAAAAGTTCCAGAATAACATCCTGGAAAAGAATTAAAACGTTTGGAATTAAAGTAACCGAACATAATCAGTTGTATTTAGTGTTTGTTATGACAGGGACAATTCATTCTTGAGTTCATTGTGTGTAATCCACTTGAGAATTGGTTGTTATTTTGTTAACCATAATAATATTTACTTGCTTTATCATTTATGTTACCTGTCCGTGTAAAAGTATTTTTCCATGTGTGACTTTAGTCCAATCACGGCAAATTCCGGATTCGTTTCAGTGTAATTTGTCCAGCGGAGTCTCAGATTTCGATCAACCGCTGAGGGTGTCGGATTCCTACAGAATAAAATTGTCAAGTCTTAAGATCCGGAAATGATGGTTCACGAATCAATCCGAGCCGAAAAACTGACCCAGATTTTGCAAAGTTGGCCCAAAGCGTCATCATGAGGTCACTAATTTTCTTGTCATCGTAACTTCTTAAGTGGTTGGAGTAGTTGAGATATGGTTCACCAAAAATGAATTGAAGGTCACTCTCGTGGTAGGAACCTTCAGGGACCAAATCCATTACATTGTTACAAGGGTTTTTGCGGTTTGAATCGGGATTCGGGATTTACCTATCCATTCCTGCCTGTTCATCCGCACGTCATCGACGCTAAAATATGTAAATTCGTAGAGGAACAATGGATGCCGATTGTGCTTGGCTAAAAGGTTCATTTCTTGAATACAAGGTGCCTTGAGGCCAACGTCCGAGATGAACTGCAATAAATCAAATGACACACGAATAGAAGACCGGTTCTTTGTCATCTATTTCATTCATCAATGCATTGATTTCCAACCAATTATTGCGGTTATTCACCACTTAGGAGTTTCTCGACAAGTATTTTGGAACAGTTCAATAAAAATGGCTCACATCTGAGACTGCTGATGTCTTGCCCAGGGTGCTATTCTCCATAATGCCGTATCTATAAAGGTACTGGACTTTGACAGCGTGAAAAGCCGCTGCACGATTTGCTTCTGTCAGGGAAGGGATGTTGCGGATGAGACTCAGGACATCGTGCTGAAGAAAGTCCTTGAGGTGTTTCGTGGGTGACGAAGGGCCCCCTGGACATTCATGGACAAAGAAGTTTTATGAATTTAAGGTCCATGAATTTAAGGTCAGGAACAGGCACGTCAGGATTGTAAAAAAATTACATTTGGTAAACCAAATTGTGACCTCATCCCGAGTGAACCCTGCCAGGATCGGGACATGGTGGAACTGATTGTTGGCAATGAGTACGTCAGGGTGGGCACTTAGGAAAGTCCCTCCATATTTCCCATCCAGGACTGCTGCATAGGCCAGGCTCAGCCCATCCTCCAGATTCGCATTCTGTCAAAATAATTTTGAAAATGGAAAATGTAGGCAGCGGAGCGCAAAGAATCGGAATCCAATAACCAATTTCCATATTCAAATCACATCAGCCACCACCACCACCACTTTCACTTGATCTCTCACTTTCACCCGGAAGGAAGGAGTCCCGAAAGAGATGAGAATATTTCAGAAATTCCATGAACCGAGGGGAGCTGAATAAGTAGCCTGGAGCGTTTCACCGAAAGTGGAAACTTTAACAATTTCCGGCAAACCGAATCAATTAACCCCGAAATTCCTAGGAAGCAACATTCCAGCGGCAGCGTTGCAGGAACAACGGCGTGGTGTGGCTTGGAAATTAAATCCTCGGGAGGATAATGACATACTTTCCCCGCTTAATTAATTATGGTTATAGTCCCGCCGTTTATTTTTATCTCCAGCTCTTCAGCTACGAATTAATAATGGAGAACATACCTGGAGAATGGTTTTCGGTGGGAATGTTCGGATACAGTCGACGAGAGCTGTCGAGGGTGACGTCGGGCAGCCAAGCTTCGCTGCAAGGTCCAAGGCATGTTTTCTGGGGGATGGCTGAACCGCCCAAGGCGCTGCTGCACACCCGGATTGGACCGTGACACCTGAGAACTTCCCCGCAGAGAGAGGGGAGACGAGATGGAACATGGCGGAGGCGCCACCGGCGCTATTTCCAACGATTGTAATCTTGTCGCTTTTTCCACCAAAGAAAACGATATTCTGATGAACCCAATCGAGGGCTTGGGCCTGGTCCAGGAGTCCCCAGTTCCCAGGGGCTGCCAAATCTTCGGTACTGAGGAAACCTGGAAGAGGAAGAGGAGCGTACATAACTAAGTGGGAAAGATGACAAGAAGCTCGTTCCAATTAATTTTTAATTGAGTTTCCAATCCCATTTCAATTTTCTCCCAAGAAATTCAATTAAGGACTCATCCCAACAGCTAATCTTTCATGCTCCAGGAGACACTCTCATTCCCGTTCTAAGATGGATGCTGGAAATGGAAGACACAAGACAGAAGATCTTTCGAAATGGGAGCAGCATCTTCAAAAGACGAATTACGAGGGCCTTATTTTGATGGATTTCCTCTCAAAAGTGTTGGGAAATGAACAGCGGCGGAAATTGGAGCTCCTTCTGAATTATTCTCAGTTCAGTTGAGATATTCGATTGGATTGTCACTAACGCCCGCCCCTCCGGCTCAATTGCCCGGATTATAATTGAGAAAACGGGGCGGGGTAGGGTTTAATGCTTTCCCATAAATCTCTGCTCCAATTTCTGGATACGAGTCGCCTGGTAGTGCCAGCCGCTAGTAGTGCGTCAATTCTCCATTTCGTTCCTTTTACGGCGGGTTTTTTCCCATGCTAGGTCGGTCGTAAAAGTAAAGGTGGGACAGACAGGTGTTCTTCCCGGAATTGGAACAACCAAAACTAGATCTCCAGCCACTCTTAACGATCTTCAATGTTTTTGTTATGCCTTTAGCTTCCTCCCTGGAAAACTTACCAATAGGTCCGAGTCTGAAATTGAAGGTAACGACAATAATGTTTTGGGATGCTGCAAGTATTTGTCCCGGGTAGAGCCTCCCTGAGCCCATATAATAGGAACCGCCATGGACGTAGAAGAATATCGGAACCTTCTCCTCCCCAGCACCCAGCACTCGCTGCAAAAATAGAATCAGCACTTAGAAACAGGAAATTGAGGATTTATTGAAATGGGATCTCGGAAGAATGCGGGTGGCAGTGGCAGTAGACAGAATAATATGAATCACAAGGGAAAAGGAATACTGGTTCAGAAGACGTTAGTTGTTAAGTAAACGTTTCAAGGTTCAAGGCATCCAGGCAACATGCTGCACATTACGGCTGCAAATCAATCACTCGTCGCCGCGTCGCCCTCCTCCTCCCTCCTGGCATTTGACATGATTTCATTTCTCAAGGACTTGGGTATCGAAGCTCAAGCTCAGCTCAGCTAGAACTGATCTCCGAAGATTTGTAAACTAGGAAAAAACGCAAATGGATTCGTTGGGGCTGAAAGACCTGAGAAAAGCTTCATGGAACTATTTACTTTCTCCCGGGTAATGGATGCAGCGGGGGGGGGGGGAAGGTGGTGGCGTCACTTCCACCTGCTTCCCTTTCCAAGGCAGTAGGGGAATTTCAACGGTGGGGTACCGTGGGGAAAGGTGTGACAAAATGAAATAATAAAGAGATCTTGTTTGCTGCGGAGATTTATGAGGTCCCCGGTCGGGACTGAGCCAGAGATTAGTCGCGGAGAGACGAGATGAGATTGAGAACTGATCTCACCATTTGTTTGGGAAATCAGGTGACATCATCCGCAGGATGAAGCCAGGACCCCATAGACTGTGACTGTGACCCAAAACAATTTGTCATTTGGAGGTATACAGGGAGGAGACAAGAGGGTGAATTGTATCTGGAAATAGGATCATCATCTTCCATATTCTTCCTTTCACACATTCTCGCCCTTTCCTCTTTTGATCTCCGAATTTATTTTCCATTCAAACCTAATTATTCAGCGTTTATTCACACGTGGGGATACGGATGGTTGAGCAATGAGCATCAATCTTAACAAGTAGCGCGCATGCAACAACGGGATAGCAACAAATCTCAGCTTCGAGCTTCATTCTCCACTGCTTTAAGCGCTTATAACTATAACACGGGATTAGACAAAAGCCAAGGTTCTGCCACAAAATGGCAATAAATTAATGCCAAACTTGTCCTGAGAAAAGCGACAGATATTTGCGTGCGTGTCGCTTTGTGGACTTAAACAGAGAGATGAGATTCGGAGGCCTGACAGTTCAATGGTCTCTCAAAATGTCAGACGAAGGAAGGAGCAGAGAACATTTCAATTAAATGGAAATCTAATGAGGGCGTTGGCCAGTTCGTTTAGGAACTCTTGATAGGCTCATGCAATTATTCTTGCAAATTAATCTGTAATACAAAACATGTAATTTCTATAAAATAATTGAATTGGCAAAATCTCAAATTATTGGCAAAGTGGTTTCTCGATCAATTTTGGACGCCCTTGGGGTTAGCTAATTGCAAATTAACGTAAATCACTTTAGCATAACTTAAATCTCATCTCGCTGAGTTTTTAAGGCATTGAAGATGTAAGTTAAAGTGTAGTGTAACTAACTGTGTAGAAATTTTTGGGTGAAAATTAAGGCAAAGGGAAATGGGATGAAGAACACGTATGTGGGAATGATTAATTATTTCCTAGCTGGGATAGCCTCAATGATGGGACTGAAGCTGGAAATTCCATTAGTCAACCAACTCCCTCCTGCCACATTACGAATAATTAAGAACCTTCTAACGTTTTTCAAATTACTTCTATCACCACCGTGGAATTTAGAGACGCACAGTACGAAAAGGCTCAACGCAAACAGGATTTCACACTTGCTATTTTTAGGCAGTGAGAAAAATCAATTTGAGCCCAAGCGTAACTTTAATTATGTCACACACAATGTCAGGTGTCAAGCCGGGAGACAGGTTTGGCAGAGCGGTTCCGTTGAAAGCCGAAGCGTCAAATCTTGTTTTATGATGCGCCATAAACTTTTGGCACGTAATTTCCCGGCGCCTGGAGGCACCGCTCCCGAGGTCATTTGGATGGGTAAAGTTGACCTGTTTTGTGCAAAGTCAAGTTACCTGAGGCACATAAATATTGAGGGTGAGACAGTCTTCACTCATTTCGTAATTTTCCATTTTCCGCTTCCGGAGGGTGGATCTGTTTCGAAGGAGGACACCGTCGTAGATCTTCTGCTCTCCAGGTTGCCAACAAATGGGACCAAATTCTGTGGCATTCAGGATAAAGTCCCACCGGACAGCAGGCTTAGGAGCCTAAGAACATCAAAACATCATCAGTAACCCACGCCCAGGACACTGGAAGATCCTTTGTTACATTTTCGGTTATTTCGACAGGAAATGTACATAGGAATTCCCGACGAAATCCTGAGGATCCAGCTCGTAATCCTTTCCCATTATTGCCGGTCATAAAGCGACCTTTTCCGCGCCCCAGCACATAAATCAATGTCCCCGTCACACTAAACCGAGAGCTCATCTCGTTATTCTCGAAGATCTCCATTTCAGCCGTGCTCATTGCTCAAATTATCATCTGAAAACACTCAATTCACTTCCAATTACCGAACCGCACAAAACTCTCGGTCCCGGCATCTGCTCATTCATTTCGGATACCCGAAAACTGTTCATGAGTGTCAGGAGAAGTTCCATTGTGGAATGTTTTTACAAAAGAATCGGGGACAGACACCCAGACAGGAACATGACATGAGGACTAAACGAAAGCATTGTCACGATAAACGCCTCCTTAGACAAGCTTTCAAAACTTGTCAAGTCCTCAACCAACTGTCAAATGGCTCATCAAAATGGACGAGTAGACAAGACAAGTACTTAGAAAGGGGCTTTACACTACATTTGTTTGATTACAAACTGGTTTTAGGGGTGTGTGTACTACAATGGGGATGATGAGTGACGCCCAAGTCCTCAATCTTTGTCGCATCCCAATTGTGGCAAAAAAGTATCTAAAAGCTCTAGAGCTTTAAAGAATTTCTGAAACCGATAACAGAATTTGGAAGAGCCTTACCCGAAATCGGAGATCCCGGAGTGGTGGCTCGGCGTAAGGGACGCCAAGGAACGCAACCACAGAATCCTTCCGCTGCCCTTCAAAAAGTCGCCCCCGTACTCGGCCGCTAAGCGTCTGGACCACTAAATTGTCTACCGATGGGGATGGAGGGTCAAAAGGTAAAGGTGGGACCTGGGTCACTTCCGACGAGTCCAACAGCACAAACCAACTCAGGAAAATCAGATAGGAATCAAATCTGGGGAGACCCATCATGCCTTACTAAAGTTTCTAAGGTCAAGACCACCACCACTACCAGTCTAGACGCTGTCCTATTGGTCTAGAAAACTAAACTGCAGAATGCTAGGCGCCGTCCATGGACCAGCACCTCTTGTCCGTGTCTTATCGCCACAGTGTCAATCACCCGTACAAGATAAATGGCAAGGCTTGACTGCAGTGGCCAAAGACCCGGACACTCCTACTACCATCAACCACTGGACTGGACAGACTGGACAACAAGTCAAGGGACCTCATGGGGATGCTGGAGCGTCGAGATCAGTGCAATTCCCATGCCAACTTCTTCCACCGACTCCTCTGGACCAACTGAGCCTCAGCAGGAGGGCCGCACTCCCTTTCCTTCTTCCCTACTTGAGATGCTCTTTCTTCTTCTCTTCTTCGTCGACGACTATAAAAGAAGAGCTGCAAAATCTCGTCTTTGTTTGCAAGAAGATGGTTTTCATAATAAAAATCTCAATCATCTTCAACTTTTTTCCCTGAGAAGAAACGAAAAAGCTGCAGACTGGAGAACAAAAGGGAAAGAAACTCGGGGAAGGGAGATAAGAAAAGAAAATGAAAATGAATTCAACTTTCTCCATTTACGGCCGCTGTGGTGGTGGTAGATGAAGCGGAGGAGAAAGGCAAGGTGTGAACCCAGAGATGAACTTTTCCTCATCTTCTTCACTTTTCCAGTCACAGCTCTTGGAAAGTCTCACCTCCTGGAGACATTTATTTGAAACCTCATTTAAAAAGGCTGGAATGAAAATGAACCTCCACGGCGTCATCGTCGTGTGTCTTTCAAAAGTACTTTTGTTCCTGAGTTCCATTGTTTCGAGGCCTTGATCCCAACTGTTGATTTCAGGAGCTTTTGTGGTCGGCTTTAAAATCATCAATGGTCCACCGTTGATTCGGGTCCGAGGATTCACACTTTGCCAGAGAGATTTCCTCCTTGTTCACTGTAAGGCAGTGATTAGTCTCTTCGTGGACAATGGTCCCAAGTCCAGGATCATAGGCCCATTTGTCGGAAGAATGAGCTGAGTCACAGGAAAGCATTTCTACTGCAGAACTGTCACGTTTCGCATTCGCACATTCGTTTTCCCGACGGAGCTCTGAGTTCCGGCTTAGGTAGAATGTCTGGAAAGATTTCAATAAAAACAGTGATAGTGATGAATAATAGTTAGAAACAGTTTAGCTCAATTGGAATTTAATGTCGTAATTCACTTGCGACTGCTTAACCGTAATCCCACCCACGACGTACTTAATGTTTTTACGTTTGTTGAAAGGGTAATGGTAACCAAATGTGAGGGATGTGCCAGGAAATCACCGCCACCATTCTTATAGAATCCGTTAAATATAGAAATCGGTTATTTTTGGCTCCGTTGATCATCTCTTTATTATTAAGGAGCGGAAGCTACTGAATTGACTGATGGAGGATCCAATTTGTTTTCGTTCCGTCCGTCCCTCATCCATCGCCAATCTTAGGAACGCAATTCATTATCATCTTTCGGATCTGAGCTTTCCGATGAAAGGAAAATAATATGGAACCCCGTAATTGCCACATTGACCCTCACGAAAGTTATTCCTTCAACGGGAGGGGGGAGGGTAACTTTAACGTTATGACAGGTCAAGGTCAAATAAAAATTTTGGCTGTTTCAATCCGTCGGGACGAGTAAACCTGCAAGCATAAACTTGGCAGGCAGGCGTGACCGTCTCTCGGGTGACCTTTATACTCTAGGGATCATGTCATTCAGTACACCAGGCACTGTTTACTGCTGATATGAAAAAAAGATTGGAAAATGAAAAATAATAGAGACAGAGACAGATTGAGCAAACAAACCTGTGACGGGTAAAGCTGTGGATGACATGGGTAGACTGCGAGTGTGTATTCTTCAGAGTCGCTGTGCGCCATGTTGTCGAGGCATCGACTCGTCGCCTTATTCTTTATCTGTCCATAGTACTTGGAACCAAACTGGAGACGAAACTTCTCCCTGTAGACGTTGTCCAAATACCACGTGAAATCCTTACACTTGAGACGCTCACGTAGCTTTAATCTTTTACTAACATCTCCAAAATTAGAAGTCTGAAAACGAATGAGAAAACAGATAATGACGCACTCATAATATTTGAATATCCTGAAAGGAATTCCAGCGTCCGTAAATTGCTTACTTTGAGCTCGTTTCTGTGCGAATAAAAGATGTCCTTGTACTGGTCCATCCAAACTTCCACAAGTCGTGCAGTATTAAGTCCGTGCGAATCTACGTTGCCCGGGAATGAGTATGGATGGAAACTAATAAGATGAAAAATGAATTTTCAATTTGAAATGCTTAGAGGGGAATGCGGGGATTCCGGCTTACCTTCGGAAAATATGCCCCACCCGAGAACATGGAATGATTTCAACAGAGCCACCACACTGCCACACCTGTAATACCAAACACTGCGTTTATAGTTTCGAGAATCCCGAACACAATGGCCAAGGTCAATAATGGAATGCGCTTTACCCTGAAACTCATTTCCAGATTTTCTCCGCCCCAGAGCACCATGTCCGAGTCGTAGGATCCGATTTCCCAGAAGTATTTTCTGTCGATAGCAAAAAGCCCACCAGCCATCGTCGGACTTCTCGTGGGATCGTGATGATGTTTCTTGCGCGCTTCTTCATACTTTGGAATGTTAATCCAAGTGAAGTGTCCACTCCAGGTGAATCCTCCAACTTGAAAGAACTGGCCATTTCCATGTGCGTACTCCAGCGTCTTGTCCTCAATAACGTCAATTATTGGGCACACAACAGCAGTTCGCTCCTCTTTAATCCTTTGTAAAAGTGGTTCCATCCTGAGGTGGAGAGTAAGAAAATATGCTTAAGGAAACGAGTAGAATTTGGACAGATATTATCCTGGAATCTTACCAGGACTCCACCGCCTCGATGTGAGCATCCAAAAAGACTAGAATATCGCCAATGGCAATATGAGCACCAATCATTCTCGCCCTAATAAGTCCACTCCTTTTTGTTAGTTTGAGGAGGCGGATCAATCCTGGCTGGAAGTGGGTAGCCAAGTATCTCTCCAGTTTCCCTTTCAAATCCCGTTTGGAACTAAAGTCATCCACCAGGATAATTTCCTTGAGGAGGTGCTTGGGCGTTCGGTTCACAACACTATGTAAAGTTCGGATAAGACTTGAAAAGGCTTCATCGGTATAAATTATCACAACGCTGGCAGAAGGAAGATTATGATCGTAGGTCAATGTCTTACACCTGCAAAACGAGAATCCAACAATCATTAAAACTTTACAAACATAAGAATATTTCAATACTCCTTACGTTATTTCTCTAGTATCAGGCACCGTTCGGTTGGGTGATATCATGTCGCTCAGGAGCCTGTTGAACGCTTCCTTCTTCAGAATTTCTTCTGCCACGGCTGACTGGAACTCAGGCACCTTTGCACTTTGGCCACCTTCCCCAAGTCCAGCCACCCAGCTCGCCATATCCTCCCTGATTTCATCATCGTAGTCATCTTCCGGATGTGCTTCAACCCCTCGACTCCACAAGTCCACCTCGACATACTTGTAGTTTGCGAGAATCGGCTCCAAGAACTCGTCCATATTTTCCAGTTCAGCAATTTCACGGAGTTTTGCATATTTTGAGTCTTCTACTGGCCGTTTATGGTCCGCCGCTATTAGAATTGGATTATCTGCTTTTTCATAACCTCTGTGCGGTAGGGATGATTGGTCAGAGCGGAGCCTATGAGGGCTCCGACTCCACCAGAAGATGAATCCCATTAAGGCAAGAGCCAATAGAAGGCATTTCAAGAGGAAACCTCGTTTTCTAGGGGAAGACAGATTGAGGAAACTACGGACCATGTCAACTAACTAGAGACAGATATGAGGCAATGGAGCATCCGGTAGGAGTTGAGCAGTCGAAGTCACGTACCCCGCCCCACCAAACATGGACGAGGCCAGTAGGCGTTGTGAGTGAGTGGCAGGTCAAGGATTGTCTAGAAATGTAAAAACAAATTCCACGGTATTAGAAAACTGACACAAAAATTCAATTAAAAACACTGTAATATGGGAAGGCATGGACTATCGCCGACCTGTTAACAATGCACTATCGAACAAAACTAAGGGAAAGGAGAGAACTGTATTGTCATAATCGGACAATAGAACATGTTGCTAGTCTACTTTCCATTATTATTATGGAAGATCACGTACCTGACTATATAGCACCGTAAGCCTCACTACTGCAACTAAACGTAGATAGGAAGTTAGCCTGATTAAATCGGAAGAAGAGTACATTGTAAATCCACTTACAAATTCCAGATGGGGCAGGCAGTTGAATTGATTCACCAATAAATCATAGCCAGATAACAAATAAATCCGGGAAGCGGCCAGCAGCGACGTGTCCTAAACTGTCCCTTATCTAGCCGAATTCTCATTTAAGTTCATTGTGGTTTGTTGAGGAGATAAAATAAAGTGCAAACTTACACGTTACACCACACCAGGCTTGATTTTAACAGGAAATGACAAGAGAATACAATGGTAACTGTAATTCCTGCCTGGTTCGTCTCCTTCCCTTCGGTGATGATCTGATGAACTTGTAATAACAATGGACTAATTGAAGCAAAACGGTAACGGTGGCGAGATTAATTGGTCAACGACTCCTGTCAGCTCAAATCAGCTGAGAAAGTACACAAAACAGAAACTTGGCAGCGCCGCCACGCCGTCTGGTCTGCCCAAGTTAAGTGGCCTTTTTTTCACATTTCACTTTCTTCGTGTCCCTTTCTCGAGAAAAGGGATCTATCAATTGACGATGTTAATTGATTTACAAATAACGTTTTATGAAATTCAAGGCGTAGATTGATTTTATTGTAATTAATTTAACAAGTAATCAGTTGCTCGACTTTGTAGGCTTCCAGATCTTTTTTGCTCGTAGGACAAAATCCTTCTTCAGACGCTTTAAGAATATTCTTTACTCCACCGACGCTCTCGTAGGCTTTCCAGTATTGTTCTTCCGTCCCATTCCAGCCCTTTTTATCCTCTGGAGGTCCAATCAGCTCAAAATCATGCCTGGCAAAAATCGTCAATGATCATTAGATAGGTCCATAACCAACGCGTCGAGAAGGGAAAACTTTGTAACCTACGTTTCAGTATCGGTTTCGAACGGCCTGTCCACCCTATAATGGAACAAGGAAGCTTTCGCTGCAGCCTGGGCACAGAAATCCACATTCCGCATTGTCCAGTTGACATCTCCAACTGCAGCCAAGTTGTTCCAAAAACCTTGGTTCTTGAGCTCGTGTGGGCAATACCTAAAATGTGGCAAAAAATGTTCATTAGGAAAAGAATGTAAGCGGAAACGGAAATTGTGTGGATTGGATCCGCGGTGTTGGTATTACCATCTCTCTTCAATTTCTTTGATCGAGAATACTCGACTGACATGATCCACCAGAATATCCAAGTGGTATGGGTGTTCACGGAATTCTTCAAAACAGAAGCTATGGGTAAAATCCAGTGCGGCCCAAACGGCTTCAATGAAAATGTCAAATTTTCCAGGGCGGAAAGACTTGGGCTCCAGCCTGTACTTTAACCTCCGAACCCCTTTCCCACACCCTGCGGAGTACTTGATAGTTTCGATCTTTCAAAGGAAACAGAAATTGAATTCTAGTTACATGATCATTACATAAAGAACTGTTACCGCCTTTGGAACTTTATACCTTTGCCTTAGTAGAGCATTTGATTCCGGTCACTTGCAACGCGGTTTCTGGGGAGTTGAGGCATTTGTTGAGCCGCTCATCAATGGTTGTGTAGTCATTGGGTGCCAAGTCCAGGACTTTTGATTTGTTGATTTTGTAGTGAAGGAATTTGAGAGCCTCCTGAGCCTGAACGAAGAAATTGGAGTTGATGTAAGGCTCTCCGCAGTGCCGCAATAGAATGGACGCACATTTCTCCAGAAGTAGATGGAGACGGTTGTTTGGGATCTTGGCTTCAGTGTCTTGTCCAAAGAGAAGATAGTCAAAGAGCTTCTCAGAAGTACCCATTTGTGCGTCCACGATTTCTGTCGTACATGAAACAGCCTGGAAATTGTACTCGGGCAGCTCTTCGTCACCGCTGGAGAGATTGGAAGGGTCCACGTCGTCGAAGCATTCCTGGACACAGGCCGGGTCGTCTAGAATCAAAGCAAAACCGAAAATGGTCGAAATGCTACTTTTATATCTCTCGTAGCAAATTACTTGTACTGCTGGAAGAGCCGACCAATTCCCCGTGCTTAGGACCAAACTCCAAC
>JAQIWD010000838.1:0-16483 GCA_034694825.1 Anurida granaria
ACAGAAAATCTTACTAATCTTTCTTTCAAAACGCTAAAAATCTTATGAAAAAGTACCAAAATCCTCGAAAAGTCCAACAATCTTTCGTAAGAATCTTTTTTACGAAAATCGAAAAATCTTTTTTATCTTTGTCACCATACGTTCAAACACGTTCAAATAGTGCCAATCAAACTTTGGAATGGGTCCCAGGATTCATAATTCCAAAGTAAGCCATATGTAAGAATCCGTGGTCTACACAGCAGGAACTGAAGCCTGCGGAGGGGGGGGGGGGGATTCCAAAGAAGTAAAAGGTTATGTCACTTTTTCCGACGATTTGAGTTCAACAAGAATAAGATGGGGGAGGGAATTTCAATTATTTTGAGGCTTCACCTGCTTGGTACACTTTTCTCGAAAAATTGAGAATATGATTTTTATTCTTCCAGTTCAATGAGAAGGATGATGATGGGAAGGAATAGAATTTGTAAACCTGGGCCCTCCTTTCCTTCTACAGGAAATTGAATGTTAGGGGAGAAAGGAAGGAATTTGGGCCCAGAGTGAAAGGAAGGAAGAAAGTGCTAGTCCTATTTCACAGTTGTTGGACAGAGGAACAAGTGAACTGAAATGGAGAAGCTCCCATTTCCATTCACTCAAATCATTTCAATTGGAACTTAAGGGGGAAGAATCCTAGGGCCTACAAATTGGTAACATTGGACACTCTCCAAGGGGAGGGGGGGCAAAGGAGGAGAAAGTTACCCGGAATTTCCCACCTGTCACCCGCCTCGCCCGTGATTCACTTGTTATTTTTCTCATAAAAATATAATTGAAACAAGAATTCAGAGTACAAAATTCCAAGGAGGAACTCGCTTGGAGTTAAGACGCTGTTATTCGGCCTTCGGTGACCCTTGCGAGGGAACCTCACAAACTGTGGACCGCGTCCCATCCACATGGGTTTTACGTGATGACGACAGATAGGAGGGATAGAGACAGTTGGAATGGAAATGCTTGGACCCATATTGAATACTTCCAAAGTACTTTCTGGGAAAGTTTCCAATATCCCACTTTCCCCTAAATCAACGTTGTTCAATTAAGTTGAAGTGGGTCATAAAATAAAATCTAAGGAACCCTCTTACCTAAATTATGAAGAAGTACCCAATCCTCCCGTTCAATTCCTTTTACTTCCTCTAGCATTTCCAGATGGTGGTGAAAGTTGTTGCTTTCCCCAACACTCACCTGCTCCTTCATTCCTTCATTTCAATCATCCAGAAGCCTAATTAGCTCCCCCGAATGAATAATTAAAGACTAAGACCGGAGGATGAATTTCTAAAAATAGGGCGGGGTTTAAATTAATTTCCAGATTTGAATCTGAATAATTGATGCGGGCAGTTCGGCCTGTCAATCAATTGAGAGGAGCGTAATTAGGAGCGAGGTTCCAGGGGCGGAATTGTTTATGCATGAGACCAAAGTTTCCTTCCAGAAGTCCTCACGCAAGGTCCTTAATTGAAATGTTTCCTTGGTCATTGGGCAGGTGGGCCTGGGCACGGGCGGGCAGGGAGGGACGCGTGCCAATTGACAACTCCTCCAGGCCTGACATCCTCGGCCCGACTCCCTGGATACTAAAAGCTGGAGGAAGAGGGGGGGGGGGGGGGTGGAAAAATCCTCCGTGCAAATGTAAACACTTAAATATTTGAGAAAGGAGTCAAAGTCTTCTTCCTGGCTGGAGACAAAGTATTCCCCATTTATTTTTCATGACGAGAAAAGGAGAGTTTGGGGTCTTTGTTTCGTGGGAGAGTGACAAGAACTGATCCACGACTACTAATTTTCTGTCTATCTCCTCAAGAGACTCGGGGGAAAGTGTCACTGTCAACATGTCGCCTCAGCATCACTTAGTGTCGCCTCTTCTCCCAAAACCCAGGCAGTGGAGGACCCATTTTCCTTCTTTCGTAAGCAGCGTCCCCCCCCCCCAAAGAAAAACTTCTTTTTGTCCAGTTGTCATTTGGAGAAAGTGGACTACTGACAGGCATCTTCACTTTCCCTGAGAAAACAAGGAAACAACTGTTTTTGGGGCCGGAAATTCAAAATTCACAGCCGGAAGACAATGGGGAAAAGCGGAGTCTGTCTTGTTTTAGAAACTTTCAATGAGCAAAGCGATAGCGGTTATTAAAACGTTTTTGTTCTAGAAATTAATTTTTTTTCAAGTCTCGATGGCATGTCCCCTTGCAACTCTGAGTCATTCACCAGCTTTCCTAGTTAGGCTATAAGAAAAAAGCTCGAGAAAGTAGTTACTGGTAGCAGTCATCGTATTTACCGTTACCCCAATATTTGAAAAAGATTTTGAGCAATTATTATAAGCTTTACGGTATGTTTCAACTTTCTCCATACAAGTCAATGGAGGAAGAATGGTGTACGATCCGGGTTTGATTGGGAGGTACCGCGTAATGCACGCTTTACGGTAATTATGGTGCGAGTTAATCCATTCTGGAGTGTATCCTAAAAATGTTGACAGTCATTTTTCCTTTTTTTTTCAATTGCGAATGAAATTTGGACGAAAATGCACAAAATGTTTGTGCATGGGTGGGTGAAAGTGAGATGAAATGTGGAGAAAAAAAGAGGTTGGAAAAGGGATGAGAATTCTTTGGGGGTGCTACGTGTAACTTTCTCTAGGAAACTTTCTAGGCGTCGCAGAGTTAATTAGTAATCCAAAGTGTAAGAAATATGGAAAAGTTAAGCCGTCTTGCTCTCTCCCAAGCTGCTACTTCTAGAAGATAACCTCTGCTAAAATAAAATTTTTTAAACTAGAAAAAATAAAATCTCACTAACCCTTTTCGTCAATCCACCCACTACCAACTACTGCTGAACTGCTTTCTCCTTCTTTTTGGGACTTGGAAACTATTCGACTCACGTTCCAAACTCATTTCATGTAACTTGAGAATGTCAGAGATCAGTTTTAAAAAAAATATGCAAAACTTGCCTAGAGTTGCCCTTTTCCCTTGTTTAAAAAGAAAAGGAGGGGAAAGTATCATCACCATCTTCGTTTTTTTTTCCTCCACACGTCCACTCCGCTTTCATAAATTTATTCTATTCAACAGAAGGGAAAAAATAAGGACAACAAATTTAAGTAAAAGAGACTCATAAGTCTTGATTAATGCCAAAAAGAAAGAAAGAAAGTTGAGACTAATTTACTTTCCAGATTTTTTCTTGCTTTCATTTGAGTGAAATAGTTTCGGAATTTTTTGAAATGGTGAAAAGAAAAATGAATAAACAAAAAAGTTTTTGAAATTTTAAAAACTTTGCCAAGTTTGTCCTTCCAACCAATTTTGTTTATTTTGAAAATTCTCACCCTCACGTGACAAGTGAAAGTTGGTTCGGATAGTTTGGATGGTCAAAATTTTCACCTTGAGACCAATTTGTCAAAAGGGAAGATCGAGACGTCAGTCGCAGCAGCCAGCGTCTCAGCTCCTCAATTGCTTTTCACACTTGATGGACAAAGTTTGGAATTGAAACGATGATGGCGGAGAGAAAGCTTGGAATTCCGGTTACAGTTGACCTTTGACCCAAAGTAAGTTTCAGTCTTAACTCACCTTCTCTTCAACCCGTTTCCTATAATTTCTCCACATGGTGGCCCCCTAGTGCCAACTGTTCAGAAAACGGAGATATTCTGGAAGTAATCCGAGGGAAGAAGCGATTAGTATAAAAGGCATAAAAGTTTTGCGGAGATTCCTTTTGTTGTGGGGATGTGTGGTGGTGGTGGCTTTCGTTTCATTCCCAGTTCTCCTCCTCCATGAAATATCTTCTTCCTTCCCACTTCCGGGGGAATGAGGTTACCTCATTATTCAAATGAACCATTCTCTCATTTTCTTTTCTAAAATCTTATTTGAATTAAAGACGAATTTAGAAGGAAGCGCCTTCCCGCTGTCGCTTTAGACGCTGACAAATGGGGCGTCATTATTTGACTGCTCCAAGGGAATTTGGGAGCCAACCAACCCTCACTTCCTCCTATTCTGCAAAGTAACTAAATTATAACCTCATTTCCCTTTTTATTTCCATCCCTCTGGAAATAGGGGCCGTTATGAGTTATTTCAGTTCCGTTGTCAATTCCTGTCCCATTGTTTTCGGGCATGGGGCTGGAAGCTGGTAAGGGACCAGTCTCCGGTAGTATACCACAATGAGAGACAAGGGAAGCAACAAAATCCCGGTTGCGACCCCGGACGTAATTCCGGTTCCATAGTTTTGGTAAATGTTGACTTGGAGGATCGAACCAACAATTTTGGCAATGCAGACCATCATTGCCAGCATTCCATTCCAAGTACCCTGAAAGAATATTCACAAAAAAAAAAACTAAACGTAAGGAAGAACATTAGGAACTTGAACCGCGGATGAAAATCTGACCTGAGGTCGAGGCCCAAGTAATTTTGAGTAAAGGGTGTGGGAGATGGTAAAGCAGCACGGGAATCCAAACGTCCCAATAAAGTAGCCTATCAGAATCAGATATGGCCGGAGGGCAGGAAGTGTGAAACACCAAGATTGCTGCGGTGGGCAGCCGCCTTGGACAGTGGTCCAGGTAAGACCATTGGACTGACAGTAGGCGACATCCTCAGAGTATGGCAAGGAGGACCCGTTCTGGACAGGAAGGAAGCACCCGAATCGCTTCATTGGAGCCACCGGTCCAGGGTAAGGGAAGTAAAAGAGGCGTCCCACTATAGTGGGTATGAACCCAGCAAAGATGAGGAGTTTCCGTTCATCAAATCTGTGGAAATAAAGTGAAAATTAATCCTTGAGGTCATGACCTGGGTTAGATAGGAGTGCGTACCTTTTGGAAAGAACCCCAACAGAGTAGAAGAGGCCGATCGAGAGGGCAGAGGACACGGTCATGGTGATTCCAAAATTCCTAATTGCCTCCTCCTCGGTCAGCCCCAATTGGTCCATGATCATGGGCATCCCAACCCTGAATTCATCAAACCACAATTATTCAGTCCGTCCAATCCAATTCCAAGTACAAGACAAGGAGACAATTTACGGACGCTTCCAGTAGGGAGAAATTGAAGAAAACGCAAAAGTAGCAGATGACCGTGACCATGACGGCGGGGTAGTCGGGCTTTAGTTGAGACCAATCTACATCTTTTGTTCCAGCGCTCCCTGCATCCGACATGCTTTTCAGCCCATATTCCTTGGCAGCGATGTGAGATTCACGTAGGAATTTTGGATGGAAGAGGACCAGGTTTACAAGTCCAAAGGCAGCGACGACCCATCCCGCCCCAGTGTACATAGAAAGCGTTAGTCTCCCACCCAATGAGATCCCGTCTGGTCCTAATTTCGTCAGGGCAACTTGAATGGCTAAAAGATAAAACCAGGCCAGGGAATGAATGGATGAGGGCCATTGAGGGTGTCATTATTAAGAGTCCCCCACCTGGTCCCACCGTGTAGCCAACTGCCTGGGAAAGGGACATGTAGGCCATGGCCGGCGTCCTCTCTCTAACCAACGTCTCTTGAGTCACAAATGTCCGACACGGGGTAATGAGTCCTAGAAGGAGTAACAAGACAACAGAGGAAGTCAATTAACCGGATGGGATTTTCAGAAGGGTGAAAAAATATTGGGTGGGTCACCGAACCTCCGGAGAGTCCTCCAAGAAATCTGGTCACCATCATAAAGTACTGTGCATTCGTATCATGGAGGGGCAGAAGGGCATACCAGAGGTTCGACAGAATAAAGAGCAAGAGGCAGAAGATGGATGGGGGACGGATAGACCCCAGGAAAGTACAGAGCCATCCAATTAATGGGGACAAAATCAATTGTCCAATGGGATTGGCAGCAATGACCCAGCCCAGTAACTCCTTCCGTGGTTCCTTCTCCAACTGCAATGTCAGGAGACAATGGGATGAAATCAAATGAATCCCGTGATACCAGATCAAATCAATAGTGGACGCCCCTGCTAATCCTTAATTGCCACACCATTATCCGAATTGACACCGGGGTATACGGAGGAACTCACTTGCTGTAAATAAGGCCAAATACTCGTGAGTGCAATGGAGAATCCAATTGACTGAATGAACGTGGTCAAGTAAATGATCCAGAGGGAGCGGGCTCGACGACGCTTCTCGAGTAGTGTCTCCAGTGCCATTCTCACTTTTCAAATGACGCGAGTCTTTCTTATTCATCCGCAATTAAAACTGGAGAAGAGAGCATTTATTGGGATAAGAAATGGGGTCATCTCCATGGTCAAAAGAATCTGTCATTCTTGTTTCTCTCCTCTCATCTCTGTCACATCTTGCTTCTCTCATCTCATCAGCCGCAATTGACCCCGCAATTGGGCGATGCACGCTGCCACTGCGATGCTGACTCTGATTAACAGCAGCACACGTCCTAAATCTTCCAGATGAGACAGGAGAGGAAGGAACATGAATGGGAGTCTCGTTGATTCCCCTCCAGGGGTGCTGGTGGGAAGATGTCTCAGTTCAGGAATCCAGGATTTATCACAATGAAGGAATTAAGATGAGCTCCCGTTGTCCGAGTGTCATTGTGGGGTTGCTCCCCGGAAAAGATTTTATGGTCTCTGATTGATACCATCAAGGGGCTCAAAGGATTAGAGCTTAAAGGGATTACGCTACCACCGTCCACACCCAGAGCAAGTTTCTCCTCTTCGACCAAATAACCGCCCACCTTCTGAAATAGAAACTCATGAAATGGACACAGAGAATTTGCACTCCTGACTTTACTGGATGAGAACAAATTTAAGAGAAACCAAAGGATGAAGAGATTCTGTGTAAAAAAGGTGACCCCTCAGGGTGAGAGTTAGTTAACTACCCGTTCCTCTGGGCACTGAGCAGTTTGGATTTCGGATTTGGCCATAAAAGAACGATTGTCCGACTCTATTTCCCGGGTACTCTCCAAATTGAGACTGGTAGCAAAAGTCCGCATGTCATCGTACAACTCCGACGGCAGGCGTACAGATTCCTCCTGATCAATTGTAAAAAAACAACAACAACATTGAGACTGAATTGAAGGGACAGTAGTGTGGAGAAATGTAGATGATTGACTAAGGACTCACCACAATGGTAACTGCGTCTTGAAGGTTGGCCATGTACATATGTCGCATCGTCTTCTCACAACATACCGTATAGCAAAGCATCATATCCGACATGACTTCATTCTTCAGGAGGTGCAAATACTTTACACTCAGTGCCATGTACTTCAGGACATCGGGAGGTGGCATTGGGCGTTCCGTGAAGTACGTCACTGTGCACCAGTTTTCCGATTCAAATTTGTACATAAGGCCCAGTTCTCTTTCCCACACGACGTTCCCCAAGAATCGGGCCAATGACAATGAGAGCTTTGTCAGCAGCAGCTCAGACTCACGGGCGAGCTTTGCCCCAGGATTCTCTTTGACAAACTTCCGTTTCATGACAGCTCTCTGACGGACGTCCATGAAATAGACAGCAAGCTGGAAAAGAAAATAGAAAGTGTGCTGACATATGCCAGGGCAGACGCAGATGGAAATGACCATGACCTACTTGTGTATCAAATACATTGCGCAAGCGGATCCCGTTGAGCACGGCATGGAACAAGAAGTCTGCTTCAAAACGGACATCATGGACAATCTTCAGAATTTTTGTATTCTCGAACAACTTGTCTTTCAGTTCCATCCAAATAAATTGTGTATTTAGATCCCCCTGCATATCGATTGGGATCAGAGTCTGTCGAGTACAGAGAACAATCCAATGCAATTCCATAAAACGTCCCTTGTTGAAGCCAAAGAGTTTGAATGCAACTTCTGCATCGCCGCCGCAAGTTAGCGCTGCCATCTAAAAAACATAAATTGAACTTACGCTTTTACAATGCACTCATTATACTTAATTGTAAAAACTCTTGGACTAATTCTACCCTTATCCCTTACCAGGTTTTTGAATTGAGTCATTGTCTTGACCACAAACGTGTTCATGATCATCTCCCCCATCCTCTTGCGTGTAGGCTTGACATAGGTGAGAATACAAACTGAAAAGGAGACAGTGGTAATACTCCCATTTACCACTTGAACTGTTGTAAATTGCATAAACGGGAGAGTATGTAAAATTGTAAAACATTTCAAACAAACCTTTCTGGATTTCGGACACGTTGTACTCGAGAATCCCGCCGATTGTTGGTGCCATTGGTTCATACGACTTGGGGCAGACTTTGGTAACTTTTATGAGTTTCACCACACTTTTGTCAGTTAAGTCACTTTGGGGATTGATGTACATGGTACCATGATACAAATTTCCGTTTTTAAGTTCCAGCCGTACTTTACACCCTCCGGGAATGTCATAATCTAATTCCAATTTTCTCAAAAGTGGTTTCGGAATGACAAAAGGTTTCTCCGGGGTCGCTTCTTCGATGGGAGTTGCGGTAACTAGACCGAGTGTAAATTAAAAGAATAAGCATATTAATCTAAGTCCTAATTACCGTGAACTCGGCTGCCGTTTGTCCTCTTTGAAAAAGAAATCCCTCCTCCCCTACACATTACATCGAAGTAAGGGATTTCTTTTTCAAAAAAAGGTCAACCGGCAGCCGAGTTCACGGTACTTTAACACTTGCCCCTAATAGAGCCTAGCTAAGGTAACTTACTTTTGGAAACGTGTCTAGGAGTATAAGTTGGGATGGATTTCCTACGTGGGACCTCTGTGACCTGTCGTGCCTGGGAGATGGACGACCCGTGGCCTCCATTTCTCTCCTGTTGATTCATGTTTGGAATTATCTCAGTCAAATAATTAAAAATGTTGAAAAGAGATTCGAAAAAGAATTAAAATTGAAAGTTAAAAACTTTAGAGGAATAATAACAATTTTTGTTTAAAAGTTGATCCTTCACCACCGCCCGCGCGCTTTCCTTGAAATGCACTCTGACTTTGGCACCTCAAGCAACTCTGGGAATGTGATTAAGAAAGAACTGAAACTGATCAAAATTGAAGTTCGGTTTCGGACTGTTCAAATGGATGTCAACAGAAATATAAAGAAAAAAGTAAAGGTCAAAGATCAATTGTGGAAATGTAATTGTCACCTGTGTAAATATGCTTTACGTCCTGTTTTGATCATCCCTATTGTCATATTTTGTCCAACTCTGCAAGACTCTTAAGTTTCCTTTACAATCGCCATGTCTCTTCTTCATAAATCAAAAGTTAGACCACGACTACGACCGACTACTTCACTTTCCACTTTCCCAGTCTTTGACAGGACACACGAGAAACAAACGAGAAACAAGGAAGAAGGAAGGAAGGAAGGAGTACGGATGGTAAAGTTGACATTTATCCCTCCTGTGTCACTGTCTGTCACTCTCACCACGAAAGGAGGGTCTACCTTTGAACCTTTCTTAGACATCCGTCAACCGATTTTCATTACCTGCATTGTCTCTAACTTGACCTCGGCTGGCTACTTCGCGACCGGATACTAGCCAACTGTTGAGACGGACACAGTTCACTGGGTGTGAAGGAGCTAACACGAGAGTAAGTCTACCATACAACTACTGTCATTCCAGTATTATGAACAGTCAAGTAATTGCCAGTTTTTAACTTATTAGGTAACACGAGGAGAGGAGGTTGTTCCTCGTCTCGACTCGTATTTAGTGGAGGGAGGGAAGAGACAATCGTAGTTACATATCCGATAACCTAGAATAGTGACGGGATCGGACTTTTGAGCGGATACGTGAAAGTAAGTAAGTCTAATAAGCAATATCAAATCAATGCTTCATTTAAGTCTGAGTGAGTAACTTGAAACTGTCAAATATTGTTGATTATTCACCGAGGCAGAATACTTTATCTAGAAACCAAGGTTGAATGACGAACTTTGTATGTCTGATTTCAGCAATAATGGCAGCCAGAATCCCGAAGGAATTTTCCAGTTTTGCTGGCGAAGACTCCTTTCTCTGTACCCTTATACCCCAAGAGGAGAGAGGAAGGGAGGATGATGTCGAGTCAGTTGGGAATGAAAGTATGAGGGTGAACATGAACACAAATGCAAGTGACGTCGTCTCCCTTGATGACAACATCTCAGTCTCTCAAATTGACCCTGGGAATTTCTCTGAGAGTGACATCGAGGAGGACAGCGGAAGTAACTGCTGCCACTCATTCACGGACGTCCTTGGAGGTTTTCCCGAGAGTGATATTGAGGAAGGGGAGGATGAGATGTCCGAGTGTTTATCAGATGCAGGGATCTCATTCAACAGCGATCTCGGAAGTCCAATGCATTCCAGTTGCCGGAGTTATCCGGTCAGTGAGGATCGGGATGAGAGGGAGGAGAGCACTCCACTACCACTGTACACTGATGGTGGTCCTTCCACAGAACCGAACACATCGTATGCACACGCACGGAGTGTTGATTATGAAACCTATAACGAGTCGGAGGTCAGCGGGCACATAATGGCAGGACTAAAAAGAGACGGTGGTGAGTTTCCTTCTTACCCAAGAAGACTTCGGGGTTCTGCAAGGAACAGACGGAAATTATGTAAAGCTCAGACTCAGCCCTCAACACAGTACCCAAAGCGAAATCCCAGGATGGCCAAGAGGAGTGAGAAGAGTGTCAAGCGGACAACAACTTTTGGTGGTAAGTTCCCAAGTTCCTACCGAAATTATTGTGATACTTGGTCATCTAATTAATCGTGATACTTAGGAAAGCGCAAGGCCTTGACTGTGATGCGATTGTTATCGGATGACTTGTTGTCAGTTCCACTACGCTCCATTCCGTCATGCGGTTCTGGACGGGAAAGCTCATCACCTGTCCCGAAGTCACTCAGCCTCAGCATTCCAATTCTGGATTTGTGCATTGCAGACGATGAGGGATACTTGGGCATGGCAGAAGAAACTTCAGAAGACTCAGAGGAGAAGGAGAAGGATGAGAATCAACTACCGATGAACCTTGCGGATTTATAAATAGGCCGTCGACCTTTGAAAGGTTACTCACTCCGCACACTACTCTTGGCTACACATCTCACAGAAGGATGAGAAGAAAATAATTACGATTGGAACTTAGTATTACTGGATTGTTATTTCGGTTAACAAAAGTCTAAACCTTGATGAACTTTTACCTGTGTCGTGTGGCTAAACTACAAAATTAAGGGTGCATTAATACAAAACTTATGTCTACGTCAGAAAATTTAGTTTTTACAAGTACAAAAGATTAACTAGTGACTAGTAGAGAGAGTCTACTTAATTGCCATTTTAATTCAACAACCCCTACAACTACCTGCTTTACACGCATACTAAAGTTACTAAACATGTCAATCATTACACCTTCGCTGCCACCAGCATCACCCATGTTATTTGTATTTACAGTTTACTGTTCGTTGAGGCTTACTTGATTACTTTTCTCAATTAATGATCATAACTTTCAAGGGCAGTTTTACCCAAGGTTAAGTTGTCTAATCTGTTATTAATTACTGATTACCTGCCCCTACACAACACTGTTTCTAAACTATTCTTATAGAAAATCCCCGCTTCTTCTTTCTCGCATCTTTTGATTATTTTCTAAATGCTCACTACAAAAGTATTTACTTGTGTGACCTTGACCTTTACAATAGTTAGCATAACCCTTGCTAAACCAAAGAAGACGGAACGGTTTGTAATAATTTAAAAATGATTACTGTTACTATTACATTTACAATGTTGGTTTGTAAATTTTAAATGAATTCCCTTTACTACTTTTTCTAGTAAGTTAATTACTAATGACGACTATAAGAGAGCCAGGGAGACGCAGTAGGGGTCAGAGGTCATTAAGGTGTGGAACATGGAAGTACAACCTTTTTCAATTTATTAGTATTAACTAATCTACTATTAATTTATTTCGCTATACCCCAAAACCATTAGATTTGGCAAATTTTTTTTTTGCACAACAGTTAAGGATACTTCACATTTTTTCCACGAGATGTTTTAAGCATACACGACGCCACCTTAACTATCAATAATTTTTGTTGAATTTATTTTGAAAACGGAGTTTAAAATTAATTAAATTGGTTTGGACATGGGAAGTATTACGGCGGTTTCACTATTCCTCATTTAGTCCCCCATTCCATTTTAATTAATTTAATCATATGTTAATTATTGTTGGTGCTGTTGAAAGAATGGCAATTGTTTTATGAATTAACAAAATGAGCAAAGTCCATCATCTTGTCCGTTTACATCAATTATCAATTATTCCCAAACCCACTGGACCTGTTGCCATTTTTTGCATGTGCAGAATCCGTGCGTTATGCAAATTTTCTTTGTGTCAGTAGAGCATGACTATGGACCAGGGTTTAAGTGGTTATTGCGAAAACATTCCTTGCCAGAGGTCGGTCCACGACTACTGTAAGTTCAATCGGGGCAAACAATAGAAATTCCTCCTCCTCCCCCAGCCCTCCCCTTTGTTTTGATTTTGGATTTGGGAACCCAGGTCGGATTGGGCCACTGGGACAAATCCGTGCAAAAAATAACAGAAACGTGCAAAAAGGGATTTTGGGAAATTCGCATAATGAGCTCTGTTCTGTTGGGGACTGAAAAGTGGAGATAGCCAGCCGGTAGGAAGGTTTAAACGGCCCACGTGCCCCCACAGAAGAAATTGCGACTTGGGCTTTTTTCTGTCCATCCGTTCCGTTCTCTACTCATCTCCTCCATCCACTTTTATTTTACGCTCTTGGCATTGCCAAAATAACATTTCCCCGACCCCGACCAGTATGTTCTTCCAGCATCGTACCCACCACAACCACCAGACATAAGCGACGACGCAGCGGTGGCGCTTTAACCCTCACCATCCAGACTCGTTTAGTCCGCTGTTAAACTAAATAATAAAGTTCGAGTCGGGGCTGATCCTGGTTCCCCTATTCTAAATACACGGAGGACGACCGACCGGTGGTCAGGGACTCTTCTCTTTATCTCATCCATCATCCTCCACAACTGCACATTATTACACGAGGTCACTCTACTGCGCTACGCCGATTCTGAACCTGATAATGCAAGGCTTCCTTCAATAAACCCATCCAACAATGTAAGTCACCCACAATCATTGATTCTGATTCCTCTGTCGTGTGTCCTGTATTTGTAGTTCAAGGTCAAGGCTAGGGTTTGCGTAACATCGTCGTTTTCATACTTTTGAAATACGAGGCCGCAAACGTTTGCCGTACTTTACCTGTTGATTTGAAATTGGGTTCGGATTGTAGCAGCGATCCAGGCAGCGCTTCCTTACCTTGCCGCTGCTGAGCTATCAAATTCTAGTATTTAATCCAGTAGATTTCATAGTTCTAACTTATCATCATCATACATTAGGGAGAATTGGCAGCAGCTGGATGGTGAATTATCCTGGAGTGGAGTTAAATAAAAGGCATTATATAAGAATTGGTACTACGCTACACCACAATGTGACCTTCGTTTAAGTTCCACATTGTGCAGTAAGACTCAATATTTATCTTATTAAGTGCTGAATTGGATTTCAATTGCCATGCCACCAATACTTTGTTTTCTGAATTACATATTTGGAAATAGTTGTTGGTGTGTGACTGGAGTTGACACGAGACCTCTGAGAAAGAGAGAGAGATACATTTCTAATAAAATATTTATGAATATATTCTTTTTTCAGTTCTTTAAGTAACAAGCGATCGGGATGGAGGCAACTGAAAAAACTACCGAGGAATCCAATGTTGTGACGGAAAGTGTCAAGAATAAGAAAGAACCGAAAAGGCCAGCTGGAGGTGGACCTACTACAAACCAAGTGGTCAAGCAAGGCTCAGACTCGTCTGGAGATGACAACAAATTACCACCACTAATCTCGTCCAGCCGCGAAGGGCGCCGTCAAAGTAGTTCGGACACGAACAGTGAGGAAATCTCCGGCGAGGATTTCGATAAAGCGGTTAACTTGGGTGGGGATGGAATCAAGGACATGGAAAAGTCAAAGGCTCGACAAGGTGACGAAGAACCAAAGAGTAAGTTAGACAACGATTCTTGATTTCTTGACTAATTTGCGGGATTTTTTTTCTTCAGAAGATCCAGTTTCAATTGGTGAAAACCAGTTGAAAGAAGAAATGAGCGGAGACAAGAAAACTGGTAAGGAAACATTCGTTATCTTGTAAAATTTATTTTTTGTAGTGCAAGTTAATGTTGTCCTCATTCAATTGTTTTTGCTTTTCTAATCCCAGCGAGACCTGTCAAAGGTAAAGAATCCCAGCCCCGCTTGGCTTCGGGTCATGGTGGTGTTCCGATCGGAGGTCCTGGAGCTGTCCCTTCGTTCAGAGGCCCATATGCCGGTTCTAAATACTATGCTCCACAACCTGGAATTTCTTACAGCCCAACTGGAGTTCCGGAACCCATGTCTCCTTCCGTCTTGTTTATTCCATTTGGTGCTGGGGATTTAGCTCTTCAAGAAGTACTCAAGCTGCAAATGTAAGTTTTGCGTTGCCAAATTAAATAATTATAATGTGAGTGTGCAGTTAACTGATAAAGCTATCTTAACCATGTGTGGTTTGTCCTTTTAGCGAATACTACTTCAGTGAAGAAAACTTGGCAAAGGATGTTTACCTCCGACGTCAAATGGACCCAGAAGGGTTTGTTCCCATCAGTGTCATAGCTTCCTTCCGACGTATTAAAAGCATGAACGTTGACTCGGAGGAAATTTTGTCGGCCGTGAAGCACTCTGCTCAGTTGGAAGTGAAGGAGGACTTGTATGTCAGACCCCATGATTCTCCAGCCAAATGGATCATTTTGCCAGGTGCTGTTGTGGATCCTCCAGTGGAAAAACGGGGTTCAGCATCCGGAGATGCGCTCAGTCTCAATCCTGACGTCCCAGAATTTGTTCCAAAGTATGGAGCCAATGGCATTGCCAACAGTACTGGTAAGGACGAAGTAATAATAATCAGACCTGGAATGCCAGGAAAGTTGCTTATTTACCACGAATGTAATCAACCTTAACCCCTATCCAATCCATAATTTAGAGAGTCCAGAGGAAGGTCTTTGGCGACCTCGTTTGAGCAGCCGTGGGCGAAATAGGTCAGGAGGATCCCGTAACTCGAGTCCCTTTGCTGAGGACTTGGCTTTTGAGTTTGATGAGGACTTCGATGGCTCTCGGAACAAACACCCGTCACCAACTACTTACCCTTCGTAAGTTTTTTCACCGCTGAAATGGTCTCAATAATATGAAAAGAATGATTGGGCGGCTAAGACCTCTGCTGTTTAGGAATGGAGGGGATTCGGACCAAGAGGAGTGGAGTGACAGCGAAATTGACAAATTAGTAATTGTGACCCAGCGGTTTGGTGGGCCAGGGCACTACCAGCCATCTTACCCTGGTCCTAACCGGATGACTGCTGACATGGCTCAAACGATTAGCGAAGGACTCCGTCAATATGAGCAGCAACTGTACTCTCGTCGACGCACTGAGCAAGAGCTTCAGGCGAAGCTCCCACCTGGATCTTTGGGAAGACCAAATTTCTTTGATCCCAATGTCAGCCGGTCCTTGAATGTCAATGGAATGTACCCACTGCCACCAGCGCCATACAACACTCCCAATGTCACTTCAGCTCAATTTCCGGTAAGGTGTCATTGATCCTATAAAGTTGATTTGAATTTATGACCTGCTTTTAGTAATAACTTGAAGAATTTAATTGTTGTGCAGGGTCAGGATGGTAGAACAGGTGCGCGTGGTGCAAAACAACGAGTTCCTCGTTTCTACCCGGTCAACTCTCGGACAGGTGGTGGTTCTGGGCGAGAGAATCACGTGGGATGGATCATGGACTACAATCAGCCTGCTTACCCCAGGCGTGTCCGCACTACAAGTGTCAGGTACGTTGACAATCCCACTATACCTTTTATTTTGTACTTGACCGTTACTAAAAATGTAAAATCTTGTATCTTACTACAGCAGCGCAATCAGTGTTGGAAGTGTTGGAAGTCCGGGGGATTCAATTTCATCCAGTCTTCCGCAGTCGTTGCCCACATTCCATCACCCCTCGCACAGTTTACTCGAGGAAAATGGTTTTGTTCAACAGGTTTATCGAAAATACCATTCGAGATGCCTTAAAGGTCCGCCTGTTTTTTTTTTTTTTTTTTTTTTATTATAGATATCAGACATTATCCTGATATGTTATTGAATGAGGAGTAACATGACTGCTCGCTCATGCGAAAATAACTTTTTGGCTCATTTCCAGAGAGACGCAGACTTGGTCACGGGCAGTCACCGGAGATGAACACGATGTTCCGCTTTTGGTCATTTTTTCTACGAGATAATTTTATTCAAAAAATGTATGATGAGTTCAAAACTTTGGCATGGGAAGATGCTAATGAGGGGTTTAGGTGGGTAAAATCGTGTTAGTTATTATCCCAATACACGGGTACACACAAGACACCCCCCCCCCCCTTGGACATGGGAATGTGTCCACCCCGAATGTAGCAATCTCAATCAATGGGATAGGAATATTTCAGTGGGGAGTTCTGGGGGTGGCAAGAGCTCTAGGGATTGATGACTGCTTCCTTCCCCTTGCAAATATCTCTTCCAAAATGGACTCTGCAATCAAAAACAGATTAAAT
>JAQIWD010000839.1:0-16444 GCA_034694825.1 Anurida granaria
AATCGAAAGTATACCAAATCTCAGAAGTCGATTTCTTCCTTCGATGAAATTAAGAGTCGTTATCATCGATCCGCGTAAATAAATCCAAAGTCGATGACAGGAAACGGGGGCATAGATTGAATCATTCTCGGAATATAATCTCGTCTTTTGCTTAACATTGCTTATCCTTTCCATCTTGTATGCTTAGGATCCCATCAGGGATTACGTGAAATAATTTAAGGGAGTTACTTAACCCATTTCACTTTGGAATCCGGAAGGTGACGATTTCCATTATATTATTTCCAACATAACTGGCGAAAATTGAAAAACCTAATTAACATCCAGGGGCAAACAAATGGTGTTTCTTTTTCGTAAATTCTCGAGACAGGGGTCAGGCTTAAAAAGGCGGACATGAGGAAGTTTGTAGCAATCTTTTGTGTATCAAGAATTCTGAATTCCTGGAGAATTGTATATTTACCGTTAAACTGCTCGAAGGCCGTCTCGAGCGCTTTAATTTGTTAAAGTAATGCATCAGCTAGGACTTCAGCTGCTACACGTATTGCTCCTACTCTTTCGTTGCTCGTGCGCACAATCGGCCGTAAATTTCATATATTGAGCCGATCAAGGTGCTTACAGGATCCTTACCGTCTTGTTGAGTCAAGGCGTTCAATGATTGTTACGGAGTAAACTAAAATGCTATAAAAAAAAAAAAAAAACTAAAAAATTAGGCCGAATGAAGAATAAGTAAGAAATATAAACTGGAATTTACAATTTTCGCCATAATTTCGTTTACTCACCTTCTTGAATATCTTGGATGAGGAGAGCGTCCAGAGCAAGTTTAAGACGAGCTTGCTTCAGCACCTTTTAATTTCAACAGAACTTCTTCATTAAAGAAAAAAGATGGACGAGTGGGCTTAATACAAACAAAAACTTAAGGTTTTTTGAACTCGTCGTCTTAAAAGGGGCCCATTTCTACAAAAATACCTTTAGGTTTCGGCATTTTTATTTTCAAAGGATTTTCTCATATGGTATGTTGCTTATTCTCACAGTTAATTTTGGGTATCAAATTAAATGATCATGATCCCATAAGGGATTGGGGTGGATTAATGATCCAGAGGAGTCACTTTACCCATTTCACTTTGGAATCCGGAAGGTGAAGGTTTCAATTTTATTATTCCCAGCATATAATTTCAGGCATCTGTAGACTTGCAGTATGTCCCCTGTCCATAAACTTCAATAAATGCAAACAATCATTAAAAGTGACAGCTTGATTTCTTGCTCTCTTCAAATTGGCTGATTTGCCAAAAATGGCAATCCCCAATCAAATATCCTACAGCGTCTGTCCATCGTCTACGTTTATTAAGGTGGTTTTTCTACCATTTCATTAGTGCTCCTCAAAAGAATGTTTGCTTGACATGGAGTGCGTCGGACGGTTTTGATGTCCATCATCCTTTTAGTTTATGTTCTTCCCACCGCCGCCGCGTGCACCTCGCCTACACTAGGCACTTTAGTCAGTTAATCATGGTACAATATTTACCTCACACACTTACTCCTTATATTAAAAAAAAATCAATGAATAGTTCCCTAGATGGTAACAAACGTAGAAAATTAAGCCATTTTCTTTGTCTTATTCAACCTCCCTCCCTTCAAACGCCCTTGATGTCAAATCCACTAGGATTTACAATTAGAGTCCACCCTCATTTACCATAAGTTTAAGAAAAATAGGCGAAACCCATGTATACTAATTTAACTGAACATTGTACTTGCAAAGGGATGAGCTCCAGCCGGATTTCATTGCTGGGCTCAATCAATTTGTTGAATTAGCGTGGGCGATCTTGATCGCAGTGATCTTTTGGCAGAAATTATCAATATGTTCACGTCTTTTATTATTCGACTCACACGTGCCTCCCACTTTGTACAGAAATGACCGTTTGTGCAATGCTAGTTTTAAGTATAGAAGTCACACTTTTCTTGCGTCGTGACATTGATTTTCTACCCAATTTTGACAAATTACAAAACCGCTAATTGACCAAAATAGCAGTTGATAAAAACAGTGTGCTGAATTCGATTACACGGTGTTAGAATAATAATGTGGAATTTATTATCCCTATACGTTTATAGCACAAATTAGTTTTCTTCATTTTAGTAGCCTTATTTGCAACACATTTTTTAATTTGTGTTCAACACTTTAGTGAACCCTTTTTAAAGACTTATGCCACTTCTTAAAAAATTGGAAACTCAGCAAACATTTTTGATTGCCAATATTCGTTAAACTTTAATTTAAAATATATGGCCAGTAAAAACTACGCTGTTGTTTTTTATTGACCAATTTGTCATTGTTTGTAATGTTGAATAATTTAATTGGTTTTGTTGTGGATTGCTTCCGGGCGTATTTGTGGTTTACTGTGATTATGATTTGAGAATAATAATTTGATACGACGTACATCGATGTACGTTGTACCGTAAGGTGTATCGTTGCTGTTTGAAGTCATGGCGGCCCATGGAACTCCCCGGGATGAGGATGAGAACTGAAAAGGTTGAATTTTGAATGTAATGCAATTTAAATGGAGGAAAAGGGTACCTGGCTTCTTCGTAGAATAAGGATTTTTCAATTCACAGGGTAGCTTCGAAGAACCTGGGAAACTTGACCAGGTAATCTTGGGACTGTTTTTATGCTTCGATTACTTTTTCTTTGAAAAGTCTACCTGCGATCCCTCCAGTCCAATGGAACAAAATGAAGGTGACGCCATTGCAATCTGCAGCTCTTTCCTAAAGTTCCTTCCAGTCCTAATTGAAAACTGGAGGTCATCGTCCTGGTCCGCCATCTTTGAGTCCCTTATCCTGCTTGCAAAATATCTCAATTTACACAATTTGCACTGCTGATCAGAAGTTGGTGTTGGAAGGGCAACTGCTTGAAATGTAGCTCAGGTTTTATTATTTTACAACCCCGGACAATGAGTGATGGTGAATGGTCTTCCTAATGATTCCACAGGTAAGCGCATCTCCTACCTGTATGGATAAGGAACAGAACTTTTCCCTGAACCCTAAGAATAGACAACAGGTGCAACAATTGGTTTTTTTCTTCAACTGCTCTGCCCTCCATCCCTGGGAAGGTTTTCAGTTTCTTTCTTTGATTGTTGGAAGGTAGACTGACAACGGTGGTTAGACAGGGAACAGAGGGATCCTCCATACCAAGTGCATTGTTGTAGCATTAAGCGGGATCTTCCATCTCCCCTCTTCCATGTAGTAGTGCATCAGAAGATTATTGTTGTAATTGCATTGTATTGTTGTCTGTCTACTCCAACGCAACCACGCATTCATATTCCTTAGCCCTCCGCAGTCACTCATCGACGTCAATAGTGCTCAGGTGTGTTGTGTTATCCTCTAACGCCCAAGGTGGTTTCCCATCCCTAAGGATTTGCGACCTCTTATAAAATGCTGTGCAATAATTAGTGATGACTACAATAATTGTTGTTGTTGTCCAGGAGGAAGTGTACACCGGACGATTGGATCCAGCGGTGGACAACAATACGCCACGGTCGGATTGAATCAGAAGCTACTGCCACGTAGTGGACCACATCGAGTGGTCCACCGTATCCTTCCACCACCTCCACCTGAGGTCATGAAGTGGTTCGGGAATAAAGGGGCTCAAGATGCTGTAGGGCCACAGTTGCTCAGCCTATCACCCCTCCGACTGGATGAGGATTTTGAAGGTCATCGCGCTGACGATGTATTTTTTGGGCCAAGCAACACCGTCACAGCTCCTGCTATGCCGAAACGAAGGACACGCGGAAGAAGTAAGTTCCCATCTAAACAAATTAAAAGCGATTCCTTCCCCATTTCGCATGTGCTAAATGGTGTTAGCAGGGACGTTATTAGATCCACGGCGGGAATTTATGGTGGAAATATTACTCAATTAACGCTTATCGAATTGTCATCTTGGATGGATTTTCCCACGCCTTGGGAATCCTCCTGAATGAAACAGAAAGGCAAATCTATTTTAGAGGACTTCCATGCGAGGGTTTCCCTTGGGGAACAATATTTTTTACAGGGAATTAATTAATTTCAAGTCAAAACATATTTTGCGTCACTTTGCATGGCCAAGTTTTGTTATTTAAAACTGTGGCTACCTGTAATACAATCAAAGTTAATGATGAGGGTAGTTTACGGCAGTTTAGGCCGAATTCGTTAAAAAGCTCATTTAGCAAGTAATTTTAGATGCAAACGGCATAAGAAAGCTTTCATGGGACGTGATTACTATGCATTATGTTCTTGCTGAAACTGAGATTCAATTGTGAAATTTTCTGGCTCGGCTCCTTTGTTTTCTGCCTGCGTAAATATTTGCATATGTTTTCTATTAGGACGACGACATTTCTAGAAAGCATCAAATTGCACCATTCTACAGTACGGAGACATACGCTGGGAACCATGGCGAGTTTGAAGGGATTTGAACCTTCGGGGAAATGTCGTACATACTGGTTCCTACAAAAAGGTCCCATCAGGATATATGTATATCCTGGTCCCATCAAGTCCAGGGGACAAGAAGGAAAGTAAATATACCTGTTCCTAATTTCAAATGTCACTCACCTGTCAACGCAAACAAGGCATTTGCATATGTGCTTTTGTTTTCTAACCTGTTTTACCCAGGACCCACCAATTCCCCCAAGCACGTGGAGACTTAAAATCCAAGTTGGCAAAGAGGGTTCTCGAACTCTTGGATTCCTGATGGTATTTTGCGATAGAAATGACAGTTGAGATCCAAACTTTGTATCTCCCGTGACAATCAAATTATACAACTCATCGTCATGTGTAGAAAAACGTCAAGATTTTTATTGAATATTTTCTAAACGGTCCATCCATTGCTCCCAGCAGCATAGAATTCAATTTATGATTTTCTTATCTTGTCATAGGCACAGGTAGACAATAACTTACAGAATACTAATCAGAATCGAGGTATCAGGAGACTATCAACTTTCCCCTGCCCCCAAACACGCTGGCTGGAGTTTGCTGCATTTAAGTTTCAGGAAGTGCGGGTATGTACGCCACCTTACCTCATGCTGTATTTATGAGGAGAACAAAAGAAATCTGTGAGCAGAATGACAATGGAAATCTCCGGAGGAAATTGTTTCAGAGTAGGTGGAGGAGGCGTTTCGTAAGATTACATTTTTAGGGTCAACGCTGCAATTAGTTATAAAGTGCTACATGTCACATTCATTCCAACTGTCGGTTCTGACAAGAAAATATACTTGGGAATTTGCATTAATTCTCATTTGCAATTTATGAGGCCGACGGTTACCATTTACCAGGTGGTTAAATACAAAGAGGGAGGTTAGTTATTCACACCATCAAATGAGCTTCAAGGGAAGCAACTACTCAAAACAATTAGCAAATAGCCACTGACTTGTTTGCAAATCACACCGTTATAGAATGACACTAATTTTCTAGACTACCTTTATATAAATTCAATGGCCGAATTATCATAAAGGCACAAGTATTTTTTTTATTACGGGTAAATTGACCTGAATTGCTTCTATTAATTGATTTTAAATTGAGTTAAGCAAATTATAATTAAAGTCCTTTGATTTCATGTTCAATTTATTACAATAGCAAGAGCGGATTGATGATGAAAATCTCAATTATAGTCACTAGTTCGACTAAATTTTAACCTCTTCTGTTAAACTGAATTACTCCAGATTTAGAATGTTAAAGGAAGATAGAAGCGTTAAGGCGAAGCTTCTATAGTTTACGTAAAAGATGTCGAATATTAATCGTGCAACGAATTTCCCCTCAATTGGATACAATCAGCCACGCCCTTCCGTCTTTTGTATCATTTTATTCTACATTGGTAGATTCATTCGATTAGCTAACCTAATCACGAAGAAAATTATTTTCCGCTTGAAAAATAGGCACGAAAAGAGCAATTTTCTTTAAATTCGAGTGACGGATGAAGTAAACCAACTGAGCTGATGATGGGGCTTCTTATTCATTCCGTTCCTATTTCATTATGATTTATGACTTTTGCATCTGTCTGTCACGCTAAAATATTCTACAATTTACTTGTACGATTATTAATTTTATTCTTCAGTTAATATTAATTTTCATTATGTTTTGCAACAGCAGCAGTAGTAGTTCCCTGAATGCGGGACTGGGGAATTGACTGCAGGCTAATTGAATCTCTGATTGTTCTTTATTTTATTCCTCACCACACCTACTTTCTCCCGAGCGTCTTTTGAATTGTAATTAATTCTTTAATTCCTAACGAAGGATGGTGAATAGAAAAATTGAAATTTAGTTGACAATTTGCTTTTGTTTGGGAGTAATTTGTATTGTGCAAGGTGACAGAATTGTTTCCCAGCATGCGGTGTTGTCCGCTCCAAAAGTTTTCTCAAAGGGATGATAAATTTGTAAGGCAGGAGATGATGATGGGAAAAAGACGAAGCAAGACAATTGTTTCGAATCTTCGGGGTTGGCTGACTCCTTCCTGTCAACCAATCACTGCCACCACTTTTCACGTCACGGCAGCGTTATTCATTCACCGGATTTTTCATTCATAAAGGTCGTCTTTTGTCGCCTAAACAGAGTTTAAATCAACCCAGGTTTGCTTTAAATCGAAGATTCATTAGGATGAACGATGAAACTAGGGAATTTGCAAAATCGGTTGATTGGTATTTAGTATGTAAAAAGTGATTAAAAACGTTTGCCCCAAAAATCTACTTGTAATGTATGTTGCCCAGCTCGCGTTGTCGGTCGCGTTTTTCCACTAATCATTTCCTTTTCCTCTATTTTCAGGTATTTCGCCATGGTTGAGAAGAAAACTCCGCCAGGATTCAATCGAGGAAGAAGAGCGTCCCCATCATCAGAATCACAGAGGGAGGGAGGATGAGCGTGACGGCTACATCTCATCTTCGTCTTCCGGCTACAATCACCAATTCACGGTCCCTGCCAATCCAAAATATCGTCAGCCACCTCAAGGACACATGTCATACTCGGGTAGAATTCGCTGTTGGTCTCCTCCTAGAATTCCCAAGGAAGGACATGGAAAACAGTTCACACTCGCAGAGGCTGTCAATCTCCCACCACCAGGCGTCGCCAGCGGGGCTTATACGTACAATTCATTTGGCCAGGGTCCAAGACGGACCCCACTCCCGCAAGTCACTGGGATGACTGACATGGAAGTGATGAGCACGAAAGCTCGTCACAATCGATTCCGAAGTGAACGAACACTCTCCATGCCGTCTGACCCGTATGACCTGATGGGATACGAAGGCAAGAATTCCTCCTCATCCAATCCCTACACTCGACACACGAATTCCAATTCGGTGATGATGAATTTGAATTGGGGTAACAACGGATTGAATGAATTCCAACCATTCCCCAAAGGGTACAAAAAGAGCTCGACGAATGCGAATTTCTCCATGTCAGGGGATTCGACGAATCCAACGGACCCTGATACCCAATCGAACTGTTCCTCGACACATCCCCATTCCATTGCAGCCAGTAGTCCTTGCATGAAGCGAATATGTCGACCCAGCGTTCTGTCACTTGATGGGCATGCGCACCAGCAGCGGAAAGTCCTTGGCCTTCCACCCCTTCCATTAAAATCGGGTAAGGAATCTTCCTATGAGCAACTCAAGATAAAATTGAAGGAAGTTTCGGACAAGTGTTTTTCCAATAACAAATCCACAACCAACCCCGTCAACCCCAATCCCACAAAACCTTGTAAACTGAAACTGTTTTCACGATTTTATAAAACTGAGGCAAATAAGGACGACCCTGCCCAGAATAATCAGGAGACCGAGAAGAGCGTTAGAAAGATGCGGAGTTTGTCCTTTGGTGGGATCTCACCCCAAGATTTCATCTACGATGACGAAGACGAGGAGGGTGACGAAGCCAATTTTGAACTCCGGGTCAACCCCCTGTATGCCGAAGGACCGTTGAGTGCGAGTACCCCAGTGGACGTGGGCATGACCTTGGATGATTTCAAAGACTATCACCACAATCAGACTGGAAGTGGTGGATCTGGCTCTGCTAGCAACAACTCCGATGGGGATAGTGGGATCGTGAATGAGACACTGGACAGTGGGTCCCTCTTTCTGGAGGGAGACGTATCCAATGGTGGGACTTCAGAACGGTGGGACTCGTGGCGTGGAGGTCAACAGAGCAGGGGACTAATTCGACCCAACACTCCAGTCAGAACTAAAAATTTCTCCAACCACCTATCAACTCCAGCCTTAAACAACCCCATCTCGTCTTCTCAAGGGGAATACAAACTAGTGCGGATTCGAAAGTTCCCCCCTTTCCAGCATCCATTTTTGAAAACAAAGTCTCTGTTCAGTGGTCCAATGGATCTGCTCCCTTGTTCTTCTACGTTGGAGCTGGGGGTGACATTGGATAAAAACTTGGATGAGGCATCAGCATGTGGCTACATCATCAAAACTATACATCCAGACTCCCCAATTGCCAGGTAACTTAATTGGAATTTCTTGGTAATTACTAATTTTATGGGTCATCATCCCATCTATGCTGCCAGGAGCTTTCCGAGTCATCCACTTTGTCCATGTTTCTGTTTAGAAAAAGTGGAAAATCGACAGGAATAAAAGCAGGTTTACATAGATTCATGTAGGAATGCAGCCAGAACGTAGCCACAGACTACTTTTTCCATCCGAAACAGGCTGCACTCATGATTTAGGATAGAGATCTAATAAAAATAAAAGCAGCATTCCTTGTAAGTTTGTCCCAGAGGGATTTGGTCGAACCTGGACCAGGGATCTTAAGCTAAGTGATTTTGACCTAAAGGGACGACAGAGAAAGTAAATCCCTGGTCGAGGTCCACTCACTCTAATTCATTCTTCGCAAGCATTCTTTGTGGATTTCTAAAAGTTTGGATTATGGTAGGGGAAACAAGCGTCAAAGGACAAGGCTTGCTTTCACTTTCCATCCTGAGCGGATCAGAAGTGTCAAAATTATTACCCTGAAAATTGATTGAGAACTTAATTTGAAAATGGAAAAAAAGTTTGGTAGCGTTCACAGATTATAATTTAACTTTTAATTTTTACGCTCCAAGTGAATTGAACAGAAACTAAAAACTACGTCGCATCTCCATCCTCCCATTTCTATAAAACTTTGTTCTATTCCTCATGGTTTTCATGTTTCCAAACTTTGTTCTTTTTAAGAGCTTAATCTCCTTGCCTTACGGCATATGATACAGGGGGCAAAGTTTGCCTGAATGCAAATCCTGGAATAATGGGAAAGTTCGTTGAAATGAAATTTGGAACTAAAGGAGGTTTCGGTGGCTGTGGGTTCCGAAAATTCGAAAGATGCGTTCTGGTAGAAAGTTTGACAATCTCACAATTGAAAGTTACTTTTAAATCTCAAAGTAATCTGATCATGATTTCGGTATAAAGTTATTGTGGGCAGAGAATATTCAAATAAAATAGAAAAAGTTGGATTTGTGGTATAAATTTTCGGTTGCATTTTCTTAGAATGCATTTCTACAAAGCTTATTATAGCACCACAAAACAACGTTGAATAATTTTATTTAGCCATATTTCTATTATTCCTAAAGTTTGTTTTGTTTTGTTTTCAAAATTCAAGAAGCTCCCCCTTCCATTGTAATTTGCTCGATTGGGAGTAAGTGCATGTCAAGTTAACATTGTCAACGCCTTTTTTCTACTTCACAAAATAATTGACATGTTGAATCGGTTCTGACAACCCCCACCCCTCCCCATTCCAGCAAACTAATAAACTTTTCTTACTTGGGGTCTCATTGTTTGAATGAGTAGGAAGTTTAGAACTGCAATTACACCATAAAAAATATAACCAGGTCAATTTATCCATACAAAATCAACGTGTTCTTCTCCAAGTGCTTAGAAAGTATGGTTAAATTAAAGGTTGTTAAAAATGACATGGAGAACTATGAAGTTCTTCCCTAAGTGGAAACCAATTAAAATTCACGGTTGACCTTGCTAGTACCCTTTACAATATTCATTTGTTTCCTCGCAGTTTGTATTGTTTGAATCCCAAAACTAAACTGTTGACTGCATCCCCTGTGCGGTTATCACAAGTGACCATATCGATGATCGATTTAGACCAAAGTTTAACTGTAGCCCAAGCCCACATCCAGGGAGGCGTCTTGTTGTGTAAAATTTGGAAAGTTATTCAATTTTCTTTTTGGTTCCATTCCAGCCAAGGTGAGCTCCGACTGGGTGACGAGATCATTAGCATCAATGGGAAATTTGTTCGTGGTCTAACCCCGGTGGAAGTATCTTCACAGCTCAAATCAGTGTTGAAGAGAGACATGGATCTTGTAGTCCTTCGTCCATCACTGGACTCAAATGGATCCGGTTCGATTCGATCATCTTCCTCAGCATCCTCATCCTCCTCAATCGTCCATGATGCCCAGAATAAAACTATCATCAAGATTTCATACAGAGATGACAATGGAGAAGGTCAGCAGGAAGCGACACTGACAAAGAATCGACATTCCAAAAAGAAAATTGCATTTGCCAAAGACTGTGGAGGAGATGAAGTCCGTGGAGGCGATACCGTTGACCACTCTAGTCAGAATCCGCAAAGGAGCCATCAGCAGGGCCGTGGCGGCAACGGGACAGCCATCAATTCCGCTCGTCAGAAATTTGTGTCGAGCCTCATGGAATCGAGCTCTTCGACGGCCTTCCTTGCCCTCGACTCCCCTGCCACAGATTGCTCAACAAATCAACGGGGAAAGGATGAATCTCCTTCCTTTTGTACTCTACCTCGACGACCCAAATCAACACTTCTAACGTCCCTAACCATTGTTTACGAGAAAGGAGCTGGGAAGAAGCCCTTGGGATTTACAGTTGTAGGAGGAAAGGACTCTCCTAAAGGGGACATGGGAATCTTTGTCAAGAGTATCCTGTCCAATGGCCAGGCACTGGATGATGGTCGGCTCCAGGAAGGTGAGAAAACCATTTCAATCCCAATCCCATCCGTTTTTATTCCCAGCCTCCACTGAACTCAAAATAGGGACGCATCATTCTATCTCGTCAAAACCACATTCGATTCCATTTACAAGCCCTTTAGATTATTTCGATCTAAAAATCGAACAAGGTTGCAAAAAGAGACCAATTTTCTAGAAACCGAAAATTCCAGGCGGACGTGCGACGGGGTCTGAACTTGATTGCATCCTAAATCAATAAAAGTTAAGAACTGCTACTGCGTTTGAATTCCCTTTGTCCTTTGCCTTTCTTTGAGTAAACAACAGGTAAATAGAAATTGGAAAGGTTTTCCTTTTGTCCATGATACTGGAGCCACCGCTCCATAAAACTTTCCAGACTCCACCACCGTCGTCACTCAATAAAAACCGCTGCTGGAAGAACGGCGGTTTTCAGCCCGAGGATCTTCCAGCACCCTAACTATAACAATCAGACCACATTAGAAACTCGGATGGCTCCAGTAAACTCCAATATGGCAGCCATAAATAATGGTTATTTGACAGTTTCCCCCTTTTCCTTTGAATCAATATTTGGTCACTATTAAGAAAGACGTGGTTGTGAGAACCAAAGGAAGTTTCTTAGGCAAAGAGGCAAGAAAGAAAGTGAGACAGGCCTGCGACGCACCGTGGAAACAATAGGAAGCGACAGCTGAAAAGGAGACGTCGTCGCCTGTCTGTGGTGGTAGCGTAGGGAAACAAAATAAAATAATTGAGATACTTTTTGGAGATAGAAAAAAGAAGTAAATTGGAATTTTCTTCCCCTTCTGTGCCTTGGTCTTCGTGTGGTTTCATTTTCTCCATTTTCTTTTCAGGAGATGAAGTTCTTGCCATCAACGGTGCTCCGGTCGACGGTCTCACGCACCTTGAAGCTCTCACTCTATTCAAGAAAGTCAAAAATGGGCCCGTTGTTCTCACCGTGAGTCGGAGAACGAAGAAAACAAAAGAAAGGACGCTCAAGTCTCAGTCCTGTGACAATCTCATTGATGCTTAGGAGGATAATTCAATTAAAGGACCCCAACGCTTCATTTCCAGCCACTAAAGTGAGTGCAAGGATTCGCGGGGGGAAGACGAAAAGTGACGCTGACGTCCCTGCCACCACCACAGTGCTCAATGGAAATCCCATCACTACAAATTGATTCCTTTCCAAACGATGCAACATGCAACGAGGATCGATTTTAATCTTGATAGCGAAGTCCGCTTTAAAACTGCGCTGAAAACTTTGTGTTCGTATTATAGTGATGATGAAGTTTCTTCCTAATTTCTATTTTAAACAAAACACTATTGCCTACTACTATACTGACTTTTATAAACATAACATTCTGATTCTAGTTTTATTTACATCGAATTGACATTCAACTCGACACGAAGTTTTATTAAATTTAACTCCTAATTTTAAAGACAATGAATCCAAAGTAAAAATCTGCGGATTGTAAAACTTTTTGAATGCCTAACTTTTAAGAATATAAAAATAAAAGTATGACCGTTATGGTTTGAATTAAAAAATAAAATAAATAATCGCGGCGAGCAAGATTAAGAATTGAACCGATGAGCCTTAACCACAAACTTCCGCTTCCGCTTTTAGTTTTTACCTCTCAGACCAATGAAACGGAGTTGATGGAACTGAATGAACGTATACTCGAATTTGAAATTTCGAGTCAAGATGACAGTGATGACGACGACGGTGGGGCCAAGAAACAAAGTTAACCTTGAATTCGGGCATTGTCTTCCCGCATCAAGAGCATAGCATAACCAACCGGTTTCCTGAAAGCTATTCTCTTCCAAGTGCTTTTTGCATGGAAAATTAAGCTAAAAAATGCCCCCGGCACTTCCATCCTAAGAGATATCCATGATCTCCTTCTCTCCATTGTTCCGTAGAATGAATATCCACCACCGGCAAACAAACGCAAGGAAATACAAGACAAAAGTATCAGTCAAGTGCAATCCGGATTGGAACTTTCTCCGCTGTCTTCCAATAACTTCAAAACTACAGGTAATGTGCATATTTTGTGTATCGATTCCACTATTGATTGTTTTTCTTTTGAATAATTTAACCCCCTGCTGTCCATTTCTTCCGTTTTACCTGCAGAATTACCACAATTACTGACTGACACCCGTTAATTTATTGTGATTGTTATTGTAGGAGTGGGACCACGAGGATGAATCGTCAGAATATTCTGCTGGTGCTCTTCACATTGTTGCTTAATTGGAACTGCCAATGGGCATCGTCATCCGAAGATGGAGTCCAACATGACAATCCGGAAATAGAGAACATGCGGAAGGATAGGATGGCACCTCCCCCCTACGCCCTTTCCTACGTCTATGTAAAACATTTGGCAAAAGTTGAAGAAGAGTTGTATAAAATTATGAAAAGTTATGAAAAAGTGCTACAATCAAGACTGAAAATTGTTTCCAAGTAAGTCGTAGAGATACAACTATAAGATATATATAACAATATAATATTTCCTTCCATTTTAGTTATGTTAAAGACTACGAAGATAGCAGCATCAAGGGCACACAACATATCGGAGAAGATGATTGTCCCATGGCCAAGGCATCTGTGATAGCGTCTCATCCTCTCATGTCCTATCGACTCATTCGACGTTTTGCCAGTGAAATTAATGCACTTGGGAAGGATTTGAGTCAAAATGTAGAAAAAGGTAAGAAAAGCCAAAATTGCCCGCTTTGAATTCAAAATTCATTTTTTGATGGTTCGGAATTTTCGTGCAGAAATGAAGAAAACTGTGAGTGAAATGATGGAGGGACAACCATGGGTAAGAAAAATACAATATATGCGATACAATATATAATATATAACAATATAGAATATATTATACAATATATAATAATTTTTATCCTTTAGCCAACTAAAGCGGACCATGAATCTGCAATGGACGCCTTGCTACGACTCCACTATGTCTACAATCTAGACCTGAAGGATGTATGTAACTTTATGGAATCGGAGATGACATTACTTTGAAAGGATTTTAATATTAAACTATTTTGCTTGATTGTTTCAGCTTACAACCGGGAAAATTGGAGACATTGAGACTAATGTTGGATTGACGGCAAAGCAGAGTTTCCATATTGCGAAATTTGCCTCATATGCAGAGTTTCATACGCTGGCCCTTGACTGGCTTGGAGTTACGACCTGGAAAGTATTAAATACGACTGAAGAAGGGCGCAATGAAGTTGGGGCAAATACAATTGCACTGGCTTACCGTCACGCCGTCGAAAAGGTAACGCTAGTCATCCATTTTGCTATAAAAATTATGACAATGAATTTAAATATGCCATTACAAATTTTGTTGTTGCCAATAGCACAACGCTGAATTCGACAAGATAATTGGTTCCGGGAATCTGTACACGTTTGAGGAAAAAATCACTGGAAATCAATACCCAACAACACTGCGAGATGTGTCTTTGCAAACGCTGGCGGAAGATCACATAGAGGTTGAAGATTTAGAGGAACGTTCGGACACTGAGCAGGCAGAACGGTCCCACTATGCCTACATTTCTCTCTGCAACGGCATCCTTACAAAGGTACATATTTTTAACTACAAATTTAACAATCGGTTTATAACTTTATTGCCCATAATTTTAGCCACCAAACACTCGATCTGACTTGTTTTGTTTCTACGAACGAAAGAAGAATCCTTACTGGTACATCAACCCACTGAAAACGGAAGTACTAAACATAGAACCGCCGCTTATCCAAATGTACGATTTCATATCTGACAAATGGATGGACTACTTAATAGAAATGGCGACACCCATTTCAAATGCACCGCCAGCCCCAGGCGCATACGCAACCCCTCGCACCGCCGCCTACGCTTGGCTCAACGACTCTGAAATCCCTGAAGCCCCACTCTCACGCCGGATAGAGTTTGCGACTGGGCTGAATGTTAGGGGTGAAGTCGCTTCGACAGCTCTCCAAGTGGCGTCGTACATATTTGGGGGACATGTGGCCAATCACGTGGACTCACTAGGGGATGATGCTGACGACCGTGGCGACAGGGCCACGACCTTTCTAATCTATGTAATATTAACAGCAAACTATATTTTGATGATTATTGTTCATGTAATACCTGACCTCATTTAAATTTATGCAGATGAACGAAGTAGCGGCCGGAGGTTATACCGCTTTCCCAGTCCTGGGAACATTTGTGATACCCGTAAAGGGAAGTGCAATCCTTTGGTACGACTCCATCAGGAATGGTGAGATTGATCATAGGATGCTCCATGGGGCTTGTCCACCTAGATTTGGTCACAAATGGATAGCTACGAAATGGACCCACGTCAACGAAAATATGTTCACAAGGCCCTGCTCCCTGAATCCTGACGAATGATTATGAAATTCTCGATCAAACTTGAATCTTTGGTTTGTTAAAAAAAATCCGGTCAATGCAAATTTAACTTTGCAGTTGGTGCTGTACTTTCTGAATACTCATTTATAGTAATAAAATTAAGCGAAACTTATTTTGTGTTTCGCTATTTATTTTCCCTCCCGAATGCCAAAAACGTTTTCTGCTTGAAACGATGGCGTTACATTTCGTCGGATTATAATTATGGTCTGAGATTGATTTGAATTGAAATGGAGTGAAGTTTTTTGAAATTTCAATCCATTTTAGGGACGATGGCTTTTAAAGGGTACCTCACCCCAAGTAGTTAGGGCTGTTGGCCTTGGACAGAGTAACAAGTTGTCTCATTATTATCCCTTTCTCCCTGTATAATTATTTTAATCGGGAAAGGACATTGTGGACCTACCTGTTGCCATGTAATTCAGAGGAACCTGTTTAATGGGCCCGATAGCATAAACATTATGAACAAACACTTATAAGTAGCTTCAGTGGAAGTGGAAGGAATCACGTCCAGAGGGATCGGGCAGAAGGGATTTGGAATCAAAGGATTTTTCAAAGGGATGATTTCCTTGCATCTTCCATTTGAAAAGGATCCTCCTAAAATATTATCATCATGCAACAGGGACTACAGAAGCACCTGGCTGACATCACCGTCCACTTTTTTAAAGCTTCTGCCAGGAATGACTTGGTATTGCCGTTGTTGAAGGGGTCTTGCACAACTAGGGCAATTTCTACCCTGCTGTGCTCCTTTACTCGTCAAGAAGAAGTTCCAGAAGTGTCATTAACTTTGCTTTTATCCTGGCACGAAGAACGCCTTGTTCCTATAGCGTACACACCCAATTCCTATTTAGAACATTTACTCCACATATTCAAATTAGGAAGTCGACAAGGTGGACCAACCCTCCTGCTTCTGCTTCCTTTTGTCTCTGGGTCCACGGATGCATTTTAATTTCCAACAAGAACTCGTGCTGACTGATGGATGGGGAGTTGAATAAAAGTTTAAATTGTCACACGCTGTGTTTATTATGCAAGAGGACAATGAATTTCGGACTACTACCCGTCTTTTTCATCCGACAAACTCGGGATTCAACAACTAACGAACACTTTATTAATTTATCCCACTGTGATATGAATT
>JAQIWD010000840.1:0-16437 GCA_034694825.1 Anurida granaria
GTCGTGGTTCACTTTCGTCCCTTTCAAACAAAACCTTTTCCGAAAAGTAGACTCCTTTGTTTCTGTTTGTACAGTGAGGTTTTGCAGTTTTTCCTCATTCCATGGTTTCCATGACAACAAATTTCCAAATGCCACGCCTGTCTGCGAAAGCATTTTGAAAGGAAAACACCTCCAAACATCGCATCGCACTCACTGATATAAATTTCAAAATAAAAAACAGACTAAAAGCAATCCACAAGTTAATTCCACAAAAATATTTATTCAGCTCAATCTCTGGAATATCCTTCAAGCTTATACTGAATAATTAATTAACAATGTCCTAATTTAAAGGGAGTTGTGAAGGGAGACTATTGTCTCACGACGGCGTAGCCGAATATGAGGTCATCAGCGGTCATCTGATCATTCTATTTCAAAAGAAAATAAAATGGCTAGGGTAAGCAAAGTATGTAAAAAAAAAAAAAAAAAATTGCAAAGGAAGGAATTACTAAAGTATAATTCCACAACTAATTAACTTTGAATCTAAAATTCTGAATGCTAAAATGAATTAAAACTTGGGAGACAGTAAGTAAACGTCGATGAAATTAAAGTGGAAATTAAAGTTAGCGCCAAATCAGGCGTTCAGAAAGGCAATTTGTGTGAAAAAAAATGCAATGCAATAAAATAGAATTAAGGGGCATGAACAGGGAGAAGTCTTATTCCTCGGAAAGGGAAAATGGCTCTGCAGAAATATTTAAAAAAAAAAAATGTAAGTGTGGAACCTGCTTTGATTTCGATTTTGATTCTGATTTTGAAACGAAACTGACTTACCATTAGCAATATCTCGTGCTCTCCCAACATTTGTTCGTATAGCCCCTACGAGATTGCGGAAGGTTTCCACCTCCTTCTTGAATTGGTCAGATTAATTGCTGACGTCGAATCCACACATCCGAATGCCAATTTCAGATAGGAGATGATCAATTTCGACCAACACGCCATCAAATGTCAGGGTAGGGTCAGTCAGGAACTCAACATCCCCTGCAAGACAGATAAACAAGTCCTATTTAAAATGCTCATCTTCACTAATGTGGAATGCAATGATTTCGATGGAAAGTAATATTGACCAATCTTGAAATGATGTTGCAATTATGAAATGCTTACTGTCAATTTCCGCATTCGGACGTAGCCCTGGTCCCTTCTTATACCCAATCCGGTAGAGGTCGATAATGGATAAACAAACTGGATCCATCCCCCTAATCCATTTGGACGCCATATCTATCTCCTGCATTGAAGTCCTTGGCCCATTGTGAATTTGGACAAATGCCTTTTGGGACGCTTGAGATGCCAGCACAGCTCCCAGGATACTGAAGCGGAGTTGCCTTTTCATGATATTCCACCGGTCTAGATGGGCCATTGGAAATGGTTGTTTTTGTTAGAAAATGTTTGAAAACTTGGAATTGTGTCTTGCCTGACTGACACCCGAGGACTGCTGAGAACTTGCTGTTCCGACCCTCTAATTCAACTTTAGCTGAGGCAAAATCAAAAAACGTCCTAAACCTTGGCTTCAAGTTCGTGTCCCTCTAACCTCAAGAAGCCGGCACGGAAGTTGGATTGTGATAAAAGTCGGATTACCTGCATGACGCCTGCATACAAAATAGAAAGAAAGAATCGTGTGAACAAGCAAATCCTAACCTACGGACAAAGAGTGTTGATATACTCGTATTTATAATTTCGGTCCGGAGTCCAAGAGTTAGAAAAAGTTACATACAGTTGACGGATGTCAATGTGAAATGCGGTTATTTCAACGCTGCTAATTAATCCAGTTTCCCAGCTTGTTTAAAAAGAAATGACTTCCTGATTTTCACCCAATGGCGTCAAGCGACAAAACATCATGAATTTCTACTACTTTTTCTAAAAATAAGGGCAGAAAAGCCTGGCTGGCGAGGCGGAGCTTCTTTGCTGCTGTGGATGGACTTCGAGCAGGAAAGCAGCCCCGCCTCTCCAGCAAGACTTTCTCCATGCCCGGACTATTCGGCTCCCTAGTTTGGGGAGGTATAGCCGAATAGATGCTGCTAATTTGAATTACTTTTCTTCGAAAGGACTAACTTGGCTAAAACACCAGCCATGCAAACCCTTTTTCTTAACAAAATGCACAAGGTGAGAATACGCAGGAATCCAACCCATTCCTTAACCGATTCACAATAAAATGAAAGTATTTATTTTGTCTTAATAATGACCACTATGATAGATTTGTGATTAAAATAGCAAATTGAGTTACCCAAACTCTTAAATTAGGGGCTTCTACTGACATTTCTGAGTAAAAATTTTCAAGTCTAACAAAATAGAAACAGAAATACAAAAGTAAGAACCTTTTCTGCTCGTTTAAAAGAATTGAATTAAGTTGAAAACAAAAAGTCAAAGAATAAAGTATTACGGTGGAGACTTGTTTTTAACAATAAGGAGCTTAGAAACCTTTCTGCATGGAAAACGCTCCGTAACAAAAGATTAATTCCCAAGTGATTAGAGAACTATAAAGTCAGTAGAGTGTACATATAAAGAATTCAAAGGTCAACCATCCAGGATTGATAATTTACATCGTGTCGTGGTGGACCTGCCTAAACTTTAGTTGTCTAACTTTTGTTAAACCGAGAAAGCCCACTTTTGTTAATAAACCTCCACCATCACAACCCATCACCAATTCTCATCATCGTCCCCTTAATTCCATTACCCCTGATTTAACCCTTTTTACAAATTCACCGGGTACCGACTAAATATTTATTCAAAATCGCGAAATTCAGACAAGCATTCCATAACCAACAAAAACAGAAGAAATCTTTTACCTTTTGGGTGACTTCAGACCTACCTAAACAGTCAGAGAGGATAAACTACTGGAGACGACTAGGTTTTTTGATAGTCTTCGAATTAATAGAACAGAATCAATTATTGATTGTTACAAGGTCTCTAAAAGGATGGGGAGCAAACAGTAACTAGGAAAAGAGTTGAATAAACTCTCGTTTCATTGTTACTCGCGCATGCGCCCTTGGTTTGACATCTTTGAAAACTCAGTCTGATAGATTTCAAACAGGTAGGTTAACATAAACGCTTCCTCGCTCAACCAGCAACTCAAGCTCTCTCGCAGCAGTTTCATCATGAATTCCGGAACTATTCAACTAGGTCATCATAATTTAAACATTTGAGGAATTACTGAATCCAAACTCCATAATTGGTAGTTCATCTCCTTACACTGGAGGAAAAGTACGAAAATATTTACAATCTTAAATCGTAAGGGTAAATATCGCGGAATCATCCAGACGCAGAGAGCTGGAACACGGCTTAACTTCTTGGAATTCAACACTGCGATTGAACCGCTTAGCTCTGTTTAGCCCTTCTAGTTTAGTTTTAGTTACTTTAGGAATTTAAAGTGAAGAAGGGAATCAGTCTTGTCATTTTGACATTTTGAAATACATGAGAAACCTTTCGAAATCCTAGTAAAACTGTGTCAATAATTATTAAAAACTTAGACCTAAAGTTAATTCTCTATTTTGTACAATTCGGTACAGTTAAACCTCATTTAGCCTCTTCCACGGTCATTCAATCATGGATTGACATGACCTTCATTGACCCTACTCTAACCCGTAACCTCCTCTATTTCTACATTCACAAACTACATCCAGCCGTTAATTGTTTGTCTCCGCCCACAGAATTTGAGAGACCCCGTCGTCGGATACTTAAATGGAAAATGGAAGTTATTTGGTTAATATAATTTACAACAAATGAAAAAGTAATAAATACTTTTAAGTTTTCTGGTTCATTTAAATATTGGAAATATAAATAGAATTTTTGTTACTGTCTCCTGTAGGATTATATATATTTCGAGAACTTTCGAATATTGTCCAATGACTGAATAATTAATCAATAATCAGTGCTGCATAAATGTCAAAACCGGCTGGAAATGAAAATAATGTAATCGAATTCATACGTTTTTTTTTTTTTTTTTGCGAAAAATGACTACGTAAGATTGCGCGCGGTGGTGTTCAAAGAATACCGCCGCCAGTGGTGGCGATATAATCACTCTAATTTTCTTGCGCATGAGCAGCTCCACCAAGGACCTACCTTGTGATGTGCGTGAAATCTCGATGCAATTGAAGATCTACTTCAGTTTAATAGCAAGTGAATCAGAAAACGTTAGAAGGGGAATCATTTACAAAGTATGGTTAAAACGCAAGCAATAAGCAGAATCCTTCAATTCGACTGGTTTGGTTACGCTACAATGAACGCATGTGTAAGCTTGGAAACCGCAAGGCGCGACTGCGCACGTAAGCTAATTCCCAGTAACTTTAAATCTGTTCAAAAATTCCAGGTAATCAGCCTTAGTTTTTCCAGTCTTTGTCAGCAACCAAACAAGGAGGTATGGAAATACAACTCTCGGAATAACCAACCAAACACATTTCAAAGAGCACATGAAACGCTCAACTTCATACCTCACCACACCAGCGTCTGTTTTCCTTTATGAATAATTGTGCATGCTCATACTGCTACTTTGTACCTCCTGGCATTATTCAAGTGATTGCTAAATTTGTTGAGGTTCTGGTATAGTTGTGGCATGTGTATTAGTTGCTGAATGCTGGTCCAAGAGCCGCTTCTGTCATACTGAGACAAAGGGATTCAAGTCGAGACGTAATGTCCATGGCCGAGGAGCACGTAGCCCCAGCACTCTGGCTCAGTCCAAACTGATTACCACCACTGCCCATGGAGGAGCCCGGAACATTGAGTCCACCGAAATCACGACCAGTGTCCAGATCGTATTTGTCCATGCCCCCTCCAGACTCTTGTCCCGCATAGTTACTTGAGGCATAGTGAGTTTGAGTTGTTGGGGTGGTGGACGTGATCTGTTCAAAATGAGTTGGTATTGAAGGTGGGGAGGAAGACAATCGTGCGAAGAAGTTGGGAAGAGGGGCTGACTTGGTACGATGAACAGAGAGGTGCGACCTGGCAGACTGAAAGAGTCCAAGACAAAAAACAAATGGGAGTTGGAACTTAGTTTTGGAACTCTTCTAGTAAAACGTTAGTGAGCAGTTAAGTTAACTCGAGGAAAGAAAGGTCCAGTTATTTATAATAGAACCAGGCGTTAAAGCCAAATATTTCCAATCTTGTTAACAAAGAGAAACGGATAGGATAGGACTGGAAGGAGGACGTTAATTTAATAAGACAAGACAAGTCACACACTTCAGAAGGTGGTTTGGAAGTGCAGAGGCAAAGCGTTGGACGAGGGTTAAGAAGCTACTAAGGACAATTGCTATTCCTTATTAATTACCTCGAGAATTGAATCCTGGAGACTTGGGCGTTTGGCAATGAACATGGCATGGAGTGAATTCCCACCTCCTGTACTCCAGCCAGAGCTCAACTGATTCCCAAAGTTTAGCACGCGGGGAGAGAAGTGACGAGAGTGTTTGGAAATGTTCCCAGAGTTTGGACTGCCGCCGCTGTTCCTGGAGTGTCAATGAATTCACAATGCAGTAATTCAAAAAGAATAATCAAAATTGACAAAACCTAATTTCAATTGATTTACCGATGATGGGAATGGAAAGGAGGATAAGGGTAGTGGCTACCGCTTGAATTTCTTCTGGATGGCATAATAGCAGGGGCCTGCTGTTGTCTCCATAGGGTCAACAATCTCTTCTGCTTGATTGTGAATGCGTCGTGGGACAAGCATCGTTCTAGTACGGATACCAAGAGTGGTTCCAATTCAATGTCCGGGTTCAACTCGCAACCTAAAGACAAACCAACCAATTAAGTATTTATAATAATATACAACTATAGACAAGATTTGACACGTTAGTAAACAAGAACAAGCTAGAAAAGTTACACTGACCTTTCCCAATGACCCGAATAATCCAAACTGTTAGCTCATCCTCTCCAGCATTGTCAACCTCTCGCCCCACCGCAGCAGATGATTTCGGACGTTGTTGTTGAAAGAGTGAATCTGCGTGACGATTATTTTCAGCCGTCGTATTGTTTTCATTCTGGTATCGATTGGTGCCAATTGGAGCCATGACCGTCCCCCCTCCTCCTTGCTGGTTATTTATCGGGGAGTCGCTCTTACCAGAATCCTCCACAAGTGATGATGATGACGGATTCTCTGGTCCAGAAGAATGGTGAACTCTGGTGGTTCCACTGGATGCAGGCTTAATTGGTGTGGTCAGAGTCCACTTGATTTCGTTGAGGGCATTCCGAATGGTGTCTTTCTCGGATGTCATCTCGTCGTAAACTCTTTTCAAGTGATGGACCCGCTCACGTAACTTGGTGACGGAAATGATGATTTTGTGACGGGCACCTTTCGTGACCCCTTGCAACTCCAACTTTTCTTCATTCAGCTCCAGCATTTCCTCAAACGTCAAGTATGCAAAGAGGTAGGCGTATTTATGGAGGCGGAGACTTTTGAGCCATGACGGGACATCTGGAAACAATCAAGACATAACAGATTAATTAAAACGTGCCAATTAATAAACGTTCGTAATCAAGATAATCAAGGTTCAAGAAATAACAGAAATAAACAACAGCTGACGCTCTTTTTTCATATTTGAATCCGGCGCGCAAAAAATTCACGTGAAAATCAGCCATCTTACTTCCCTCTTTTTCCCTCGCTGCACTAAAACACTTCTTGACTTCGAGTCGAGACAGACAGCGACAGACGAGTCCTTTTTCTTTTCGGTCTCCCAAATTTTTCCAATTTCCAATTAATTAGTTCAATTAATTAAGAACAAGGAGAGTCAGGGATGAGTGGTGTCACTGTCCCTCCATTCGTCAAGGATTTCCTTGCTGGAGGTATCTCAGCTGCAGTTTCCAAAACTGTCGTGGCACCAATTGAACGAGTTAAGTTACTCCTTCAAGTCCAGCACATCTCGAAGCAAATCGCTGAAAAGGACCGTTACAAGGGGATCGTCGACTGCTTCATCCGTGTCCGGAAGGAACAAGGGTTCCTAAGCTTCTGGCGTGGGAACTTGGCCAATGTCATCCGATACTTCCCAACCCAAGCGCTCAACTTTGCTTTTAAGGTAATTTGTCGTTAATTATTAATCAAAGACATCCTACTTACATTACGTTACACCACACTTAAAGGCTACTGTCTGCTACATTACAAAGTTACAAAGCACTAGTGTTATGTTTGAATTACTGCTAACGCTAATGTTCTATGCTAACAGGATGTCTTCAAAGAGATGTTCCTGAAGGGTGTGAACAAGAGAGAGCAGTTTTGGCGTTACTTTGCTGGTAACTTGGCTTCTGGTGGTGCAGCTGGGGCTTCGTCCCTCTGTTTCGTCTACCCATTGGACTTTGCTCGTACGCGACTCGCTGCTGATGTCGGAAAGGGATCGAACCGAGAGTTCACTGGCTTACTCAACTGCTTGACAACGGTGGCCAAGACTGATGGTATTGGTGGACTCTACAAAGGATTCTTCGTTAGTGTTCAGGGGATCATTGTCTACCGTGCCTGCTACTTTGGTTTTTACGATACGGCCAAGGGACTTCTCCCGGTAAGACAACTATAACAACTAAATTTAACTTAATCTTGTTCAAACAGGCAATTCGACATGTTGCTTGTGTTGTACATTTCATCAGGATCCCAAGAATACTCCGCTTCTTATATCATGGATGATTGCTCAATGTGTAACGACAGTCTCTGGTATCATTTCGTATCCGTTCGACACTGTTCGTCGACGTATCATGATGCAGTCTGGACGTCCAATGAATGAGCGCCCCTACAAGGGAACACTCCATTGCTGGGGGAAGATTGCTAAGGACGAAGGGCCAAAGGCGTTCTTCAAGGGTGCATTCTCCAATATTATCCGTGGAACCGGTGGAGCTCTCGTCCTTGTCTTTTATGACGAAGTGAAGGAAGTGTTGTTCCCGGGATCCCGCGGATCTTCCGGTGGGGATTAGAAGGAGTACACCATCTCAGTCCTTACCCTCTTCACTCCAGGACCAGGTTACTTGTACTAAAATTTTATCCCTTCCTCTTTGCTTCTTCACTTCAAACTAATTACCAAAAATGCTTAATTTTAAGAATCAATTTATCCAGAAATAATTTGTAATTCTAATCAACCTGTGTGGGAGAGAATAAAATTACTAGAGGAAAATAACCTCCACCGGCGCAAGTTTTTCGCAATTCTAAGAACATGCAGCCCATTCATGTCTTTCAAATCTACACAATCATACTTGCTTCACTTGATAACATTAACTCACCTTGCATCCCAGGAGCTGTAAACTGAGGTCGGGGGTCATCGAGGTGGGACTCACTTCCTGAGCCTGAAGAGGCCAGAGAGCTCTGTGGACTCAATTCTGAGGAAATTGACAAACTCCGTGGCTTGGCATTAGAACACAATTCATCCTATTTGGTAGTAAGGCAACAATAAGCTTTGACCTCCAGTAGTTACCCACCCTAAATCTAATTCTAATGTTATTACCTGAGAGTTCCATCCTTCCGAATGGAGGACAGGCGGTGTAAGGCTCTGCAAGTCAAAAATATAAGTAAACTGTGAATATAATAATATAATACACTTCTGTAACTTACGTTGCTTCGACGGATTCGATGGAAGTTTATGGAACCCCCATAGTTTCCCAAGGACAATCCACCACCTGGATAAGGACAACAATGGCTCATCAAACAGTTGACATAGCTTTGGACATCGGTAAAGGTCAAGTCGTAGTAAATGTTACCTTGGGAAGGGGATCCAGAGTGCCCATGTTGTGGATTGTTACTAGTGTTGATGGGTTGGGAGTGGTGGTGGAGCTGATTCTGCCAGGTCCCTCCAAATCCATTTGGATTAGGTGGACTGTTATTGCAGCTGGATGGATAATGACTCAGCCCATCACCGTGGGACGGAGAGTTGGACAACTTTTCTTCAAACTGATGGAGCCAATTGGCAAATAACCTGGAAGAGCCACCCATTTCGTTACTGAGCTTCTAATACTAGAGTTCCAAACATTGTCCAGGGTGACACTGCATATGGCAAGACCCATGATATTTGACCTACCCTCTGTCTTCTACCGTAAAGGCAGGGTGGATAAGACTGTAGGAGAGGAGTTGTCTAGCTTCCTCCATCTGAGCACAACTCTCCAGCGTACTTCTGGAAAATGCAATCACATGGTTGTTATTTAGGAGTCTTGAATAGTTAAATAGTTTTGATTAATTTCCACCTTCTTATGACTTACTTGAGGACTTTGGGGATAAGAGCCAAGTAGATGCTCTTTACATCCACATTCTTTGGGTTCAATAGTGGAAGATAGGAGAGGAGTTCACGAATCAATCCCTCTTTGTTCTCAATGTTGGCCAATGAGGCGACATAATCTGTTGGGAGTAAATAATAACAAGAGAGCAAAATCAGAAACTGATACCAAAGTTATACACAATCCACCCCTGCCCTCTGATTACGCAATGTTAAAAAGGTAACGGTCGTTAATCCAGACGAAGCCAGTTTACAACAACAATTGTGTAGCATCCTTCTTAAATTTCATGGACTACTGACTGGTTCTTAACTTACTGGAATCATTTGCCAAGATTTCCGTTCTTCTCAAATCTCCACAGTCGCTGACTTGTCGATGGAGGACTGACGTGATGAAACGCGCCTGGGTAGGTTGGAGGCGACGGAGAAGGGCGACCATGGCTAGATAATGACAAATCAATGAAAACAGATTTGAAACAATGTAATACAGTAACGAAACTAGGCGTTTAAAAAACGTAAAAACTCTTTAACTAACCCACGGTCTGCTCACAGGGCGTCCATCGATCGAACCATGTCGAAACTGTCCCAACTTGCTCACGAAACATGATCTGAGGAGGATGTCTTCTTAGATTTCGGTGTTAATTAAATTTTAGCTGCCAGTTTCCTTTCTCCCGAGGCAGCGTCGTCCGAATACAAAACTTATCCTGCGATTTTGGAGTTACGCCTCAGCTTTTACCTGTTGATAAAACGCAAAAACAAATTTAATACAAATGAACCGAGTGCTTTATTTTCCACTGAACTTTGACACTCCTCACTCTTGGTGGGGATGAACATCTGGGGATCGATGATTTCCTTCGTTACTTGAAATAAATAACAAAATCTTTGAGAAATAAAACAGATGTTGCCACTCTGTTTCCTGAAATCGTCAAAATACGTTTGGCTCACTCCCTTGTTTCTAACGCCACTAAAAGTTTTCTGGAGATCTGGGATCTGGGGGGGGGGGGTCTACTTTCAGGTTTTAGATCTCATTTCGGAACAAGGAAATAAGATTCTGCTGAACCGGAGAAAAGGGCTTCCTGGTAAACTTTACTGAATTAGACTCTGCAACCTTGAAAAACCAATTCCCTATACTACTTGAGGGGACGGAGAAAATTTAATTTTTGCAAAAACGGAAATTACGAAAGGATTGTCGAGCAGCAGTAGATTTGCATTCCTGCTGTCTCAAAAGGATTTCTACTGAACTAAATATTTCATGGAAGAAAATCATGAAAACTCGCCAGGACGCTTCCAGGATTTCCAGTTCCATTACTCCCATTTCTTATCATTCGGCGTAATTTATATTCCATTTCGTTAAAAATCCGTCAAAATCTCCGCGTGAAGAAATTCTTGTATAAAGACAGGACGACAATGAAAAATTCATCCTATACGATCAAAGAATATCACATTCTTCGCAATAAATTCAAGTTTGTGATCGTGTCCCATGCCTGTTTTTGTCAAAGTTAAGCGTGACCTTGAGATGAAGTTTCAGATTCGTTCCTCTTCAATTAACAGAAATTCAATTAAGGAAATGCGCTTCTCTCTCGGTAGAAATGAGCTCCTTTCACCTTACTTTCACTTTTGAAGTGAAAGTGGAAGCGAATTAAATGGAAAGGGAATGAAATTCTGTTATACATCCACACTCCCTTTTCATTTCTCGTTTTCAAACTGCGTAGTTTGCAAATTCCAATTTTTACATACCAATTTTGCCTTTACACTTACATTGATCAAATTCTGCCTATCACTTCCAGTCAAACCAGCAGCAGCAAGCAGTTTTACGAATCAATCCGTTCAATTACTTTAACAAATAGGAATTATTGCTGCTGATGCTGACAAAGAAAATACAATGGGCAGTTTATAGTCTTTTTGTCTTTGACCCTCAATGTCAAGGCTTGGTAATAATCTTACTGAACAAAGGAGCTGTCTGAAACAGACGCTGAGAAAAGTCTGGCCTGGAAGATTAATCTGTAGCCATGGCAAGGCATGTCAATGTCACTCTCCATCCTCCCTGCAGCGCTTCTTCTTAGGGCTGAATTTTTGATGCCAATCAATCACTACGTTCGTTTATTCTTAAAGTCCTCCACACAACCACAAAACCACAACTTCAAAGTTCCAAAAGTAAAATTCTCACACCGAAACAAGATTAGATAATTAAACACAATTAAAATCTTATACAACTTACATGTAACAAAGTTGCCTAAAATTCACACCACATGGAGTGCATTCAAAATGGAAAAATCACTGAACCAGGACCAAGATTTCAAGCCACTTTCCTCCGCATCCCAACCACGTAGCTCCCTCCCAAACACGACGGAACTCCAGTGGGCATATGAATTAATTTCATAGGGAACGGAAACTTTGGATTAATCCTGATTTAATTTAGACGTGGGACCACTACTGTGAAGGAAGAATAAACTCGTTACTTCCTGTCTATGTCCGATCCAATCGAAAGGATGAGGAGAGGTTTACTAAGCTGATACCAAAGGAGGATAAAGTGGATCGCGTGGTAAACGTATAAAACAAATAAATGAAAGTTCTGTGAGATTGCATAAACATTATGAACCAAGTTTCTTTGGCCTTGGTGCCTTGGACTTGAACAATTCTGTTGAATGCGTCGTAAAATCTCCGAAACTGGCTTCAGTTCTAGAATAAATAAAAATCTTGGAAAGGAAACGCTTGATCCTGCCAAATTACACAAAAAGAATCAAATCTTTTGATCCGTCGACCAATTGAATTTGACATTGACGACGGAAAATTCCGCTGAAAAATAGGAAATGAAAAATTTTCATTAAAACACAACCAATCTTGAGGAATGGGGAAGCGCATGGAAGGGTGAGCTCCATAGAATTAAATTGTTTACACACTTCAGAGTTCACAATTCATCACGGCTCAGTTCTCATCCCTTGCGAATCCTTTCAAGTGCTTACACAAATCACAAATCAAATCACCTTGTGCCTGCACTGCGCTTGAACTTTGCTCTCCTTCATCTTATGCTGTTTGAACAAAGGATTTGGAAGGTGAAGGGAGAAACAAAACCAGACGGACGACGACAGCAAGTGACGGCCTACTGAAATGGTCGCAAAAATAAATCTTCCTGACACTTTTGATTGAAGTACGGACTTAATTAAAATGCGCCGAGTAGTTGGATTAAACTTACAAGCCGAGGATCAATAATTCCGGCCAACAGATCCCTTGCAACTGTTGCCAAGCCCAGAAAATTAACACCTCGAGGAGACCTCCTTGACTAACTTCTGCCTCCTACTCAACGGAAATCCAGCTGATGCTTCCAGCTGACGTCTGTTTTGAACTTACCCAAAAATACATCAAACTAGCGTGGAGGCGGAGGAGGGAGGTACGCCTGAAAATGGAAACGTTATATCCTGAAAGTATCTTGACACTCTTTATCGTCGTGTACTTTTAGTACCAGCAGAAACCTTCACCTTAACCCCTGCCCTAAATTATATCCAAGCCCAGACCTCGTCCAGATCATAAATCTCAAGTAACAACAATCCGTCGAGACTGCAGCATCAGCATTCCTCTAGCATCTTCAAAAAAGAACAAATGCATAGCCAAAAACTTGGGGCCATGACATACCAAGAACAACAAAACGCAAGGTTGGGATTTGGGAAGAATCTTAAGACTCCGCCCCGGCCCTTGTCCCTAGCAGCCTGAATCCTTTTAAGATTTAAAAGGACCAGAGGGACTAGATGTACGGAGCATCCTAAGCATTACGTAAGTACACGTACCCTCCCCAGCAACAAAAGTGCACGGTATAACGCAATCGGATCCTCCAAATATAAACCTGCCCGTACATCAAGTGTTTAATTCTGGACCTTGTGCTGGACTTGGATCTGTGGCAGGGAGGTTAGTTCTGTTTGGAAGCATAAAGTTAGACCAAGGATTTCTGTTTTTCTGAGGCCTCCTTTCCTTGGCATCTTCAAACCCTTTTCTTAGAAAATGAACTCTTCTGGCAACCAACAAGAACAAGGGGAGAAAGAAGTCTTGACTAGTCTGGAGTGGTTGGTAACAACGCTAACGGCATAAAAAGTAACCTTGACTTTTTCTATTATCCTTCTTTGATCCAAATTCCTAATGATCCCTTTCCCTTCATAATAATAAATGTCAAGTCGTCTTCCAATTGATTGGCGGAGAAAATGTCGAGAATGACAGAAAATCTTACCTGCAAAAATAAAATGCACTTAGATTTTTTGCTAAACTTCAATCTGATAAGCGTTTGCGTTTGCTCCAATCTCAATGACACTTTATATGTTATTGGCATGAGAGGTGAAAATACAGGGGACGAGTTTGGAGAAGCTGGGAAGCGCTACTACCAATGTGTCTGTCTAGCACCAGTCAGATTCAAACTGTAGGAGAAAGTGGCAAGGAGCATAAGACAAAGTGATTTTGAAGAGATGAAACTGACATGCGGAATGGAAGAGGAAGATGGAAAAATCCAGAGGAGAGGGAATGGGGGTATCTTCCCAACGACACGTAGCCAAGCCACCTTAGCGTTAAAGTTAGCGACAGCATAGAGATAGTTTCCTGTTTCCTGTTGTGCTCACCTGAGAAATTTATTAAGAAGGCTCAGGTAAGGTGGGTGGGTCCAGGCGTGGCACGTGGGGCGGCATAGTTCTTGTTAGGAGAACAGGCCATTTGCCATCTTCCAAAACCCACCTCTTCCCGTGGAGTCAAATACCTTTCCATTACTTTCCTTCTAAAATAAAAGACCCTGCGCATCTATTCACGGTGACTTTCACTTTACCGGGAACGTCAACCAGCAGGAGGGATTTCGCAAGGTTACAAGAATTCTGGGCACCAGGTAAACTTTTTTAGCAGAAAGTTTTGAAAAATCAAAAAATAGAGTCCTTCACTACTCTTCCCCTTTCACTTTAGTAGGTAAAGTGGAATGTGAGAAGACATAAATTACAATCTACGACATGAAATTCGGTCTAATGGTCTAAGTTCCGAATCTGATGAAAAAGCGAAGAAAAGAAAAGGAGTTTTCCTTTGAAGAAATCTCAGAATAACTAAAAGCAGTATTCACTTTCACTCACCTAATTCAGCGGGCCAAAAAAAGAATTCCATTTTGTTGAATTTTATGGAACGGAAGTAAAAATAAAATGGGAATTCTTTTACTTTTTACTTTCCTTTGACCTCCATTCTTTTTTCCTACATAACTTTTTTTCAAATAGTTTCCAATTATAAGAAGAAAATTCAAAACAATATCCACTTTTTACAGCTGAAACGAATCTTCCACGCAAAATTTTAATTTCGAACAAAATTCCTCTACTCCTAGCATCTCTTCGGAGCAACAATTATTGTTAACTCTCGTGAGCTAATCGGCGTTTGTAAACAGGGAAGATCAGAACGCGTAAATCGATTCACTATTTTGTAGTCTTTAGATCCTAAACTTTCATTTTTAGCATTAATACCTTTTGCTTTGCCTTTACCACCACCACGTCCACCACCTGCGAAGTCCGAAATGTCAAAGTTGAAACTGAAGGTGAGAGAAAGAAAAGGAGGCGGAGCGAAAACAATTTCCGCCGTGATGGAACAAAAGGGAGTGGCATAATTGTGTTTACTATAGTTAGTCAAAGATATAAAAAAAAAGAAGTGAAGGTCAGGGTTCAATGCTACAGACCATACAATGCTAGGTATTTAGGTTTGGATTTAAAATCTGGGACTATTTCGTAAACTGTAATGAAGGGGAAAGGGTTAAAAATTCCCCATGACCCTTTGATGATACCCTTCAAACCCTTCCTTCCCAATCTATTCATTTTGTCTCTGCGGTCAAGACCACTCCATTATCTAAGAAAGGTCAAGGGATTTCCCCCATTAGTAAACAATTACCACTAATATTCAAGTTTTGGACCGAACGAACGGATTACCATCTCCCCTAGAAGTCCTCGAAAAAAAAACTTTTAGAAGTAGCATTCAACAACTTCCTCCTCAGCAAACTGAATCAATCAAATAAAATTAAAATGGACGACTTTTCACTAATAACAAATTCTTAGCTCCTCCAGTTTTACTAGTCTCCACTTATGGATGTTTGAAAATCTTCCAGTTATGGATCACCAAAATAACAACTGAACTTGAGTAAGCGTTACAATTTTGACCAAAAAGCATTGGATAACGGTAGGGAAAACGCTTCTCCTCAGCAGCCATCCATCCGTCACAAGTACCGTTTTAATTACTAAACATCTTGCCAGACTTGGTTATTAGTTAAATTAGTCCACTAATCCCTGATCCCTAAAACCAAAGAGAACAATGCCACATCCGTGAATGTCACCCCGTACCTTAGAAGTTACGCGATGCCGATGTCGAGAAATGGCGCCTGATTCATCATAATCATCGTCATCGTGAACTCTTCAACCGAAATCCTCCAGAAGAACCATTCAATCAAATCAAATTGTAAAAATAGTGACGACGAATGAAACTGAAAACATTGGGTACAATATTAACGGTGACAGTTGGGCCCAGGGTACCCGGTACGATTTGCATACATTACAATTAATCAAGAGACTCCATCTTAGTATGCCTAATTAATAAATATTAAATATTAATTACCTGTGTAAGAAAATAAGAGTGATGGATAAATCCTGGCAGCAGCCCGTAATCAGGCATGGTATTATGCCCTTGTCCAATCTTGTCTGGTCTTGTTCTTGCGTCCAATCTGATGTCAATTAAGTTTGTGTTGTTAGATTGATGGATTTGTTGTTATTGTTTTTCTTCATCATGAATCATTCACCAAGGAGGGCACAAACATAAACACAACTGCAACTCCAACTGACTGAGGGAGATTCTTCCAAAACAACAAAGAGACAATGATCGCACACGTTCATTCGCCGCGCGGAGACAGTGCCGGCGCCTCAGCTCGGATCGTATCAGCGCAGCTCAACAAATAAAATAACCTGGTAGGATCAAACTTCAAAAAATCAAAATCTTGCATACCAATCCTTGAATCCAAATCCAAAGCTGGACTAAAATTTGCATGACTTTACGCGCGGCAGTTGAAGTACTCCCAGTGATATTGATAAATATGTACATAGAAATAGATTCTCCGTTTTTCAGTTCACTAGGGTAATCTGTATCAAGGATAGTTGCTTAAATGTTTCTGGTGTACAGTGGACTTTCGATATTGGCAATCTCCAGGGGACGGTAAAAATCGTTGCCAATTGCGGAAGTTTCCATTTCCGAAAGGTGG
>JAQIWD010000841.1:0-16428 GCA_034694825.1 Anurida granaria
CAGGAGGGAGTACCCAGATCGCTTCTCTCATTGGTTGAGAAATTTCAAATTTTTGGGCGCGCTCGGTGGTGAATAGTTAGTGCAATAAAGTTCCCAATAAGCACATCGAGTTACCTCCTCTTCCCCCGTAATCAATCCGCCTCCTTCGAGTTCTTCTATCAATGAATCGACACTACCTAGAATTGATAATGAGTATAAAAGACTTTTATTTCCTGATACAAAGTCGCACTGGAAAAAGACTGAATTCATCTTTTACCCTGAATTACGTCGCTGACATAGAAGTCCAAATTAACGCCTTCTGATTCAATACGGTATTTGACGATTACAGTATCATCATTTCCAATTTCTGCAGAGTGGTCAAGCTTGAAGCCAACTGGATTAATTGAGTTGCGAAGACTTATTTGAAGCGGTTGCTGTCCATCCTGACGAACTATTATTATCAACAAAACCGTAATATTAGCCAAAACTTGGTATTTATATTTATGCTAAATTTCTCATCAAAATTTATTGATTGACTTGCAGACAGTAATGACCAATACGCCTGTAGCCGCTTGACCAAGGAACACAATATGACCGAGCGTACCCTCAACCTTCTGACGACCCAGCTGGTTTCCAAGCAAGCGTCGATAAACGAATGATAGCGCTGGCACGCAAGCCCAACGGCCATATCCGTTCTGCGCCATAAAAATTTTTTCTGGAAATAAATAAGACACATTCTAGTTAAAAGGGTTAATTGCGAGTGGAAGAAAGGATGGTTTTTTGTTGATACATGAATGACGTACCGGAAACCGGAGGTACCGGAGAAGGGAACAAAAAGTTGGACGGGATCAAGAAGACGGGACGGAAGGACGGTGGTGGTGACACAAGTAGTGGAAGTAAGACGCAAAATTTCGTTTGATGGATGACCTTTCGACCTCAGGTTCTCGACTCGACTCTCAGCTGGAAAAACAAACACCGTACGACACGACCACCAAACCAAGAAAGAAAGAAGGTGCGTACACACACGTACGTACGTACTCGAGAGCTTGACGAGTTGACTTGAACCACCGCACCGCCGCCGCCGCCGCCGGCACTTTACTTGAGCGGTATTTTTTCGCTTTATTTGATTATTTATTTTTGTAAATCTGATTCTTTATAACTAAATCTTTGTGCAATAATGACATGGGGTATTTATTCCTCCAATTCCAAGGATAAGGATCCAGAATTTAGAATATGGTAAGAAAGAATTCCAGCTGGAATTCATAGTACATAGTAGTAATTAAATTGGAATGGATAAAATCCTAGATTTCTTGACTACTTTTCAGTTTGGTTTCTGATTTCTTCTACCCCAACATGGGAGGAATCGAAGAGCACATATTTAGCCTTGGCCAGTGCCTGATGGAGCGGGGTCACAAGGTCGTTGTGGTCACACATCACTACGGAGAACGGAAGGGCGTACGCTGGATGTCTAATGGGCTCAAGGTCCTTTTCAATACCACTAACGACTCGGCGATAATTGACCAAGTTTGATTTGCGAGTGTTTTGCGATTTTGCGTTTACAGGTGTATTACGTTCCTGCTCAAGTATTTTACAACGGTGCCATCCTTCCAACGCTGATTTCCCTTCTTCCTCTCCTCCGTGAGATTTTGATCCGAGAAGAAATTGACATTGTGCATGGACACGGGGCTTTTTCATCACTGGCACACGATGCTCTCTTCGTGGGCAAACTACTCAAAATTAAAACTGTATTTACGGACCATTCTCTTTTTGGATTTGCGGATGCGAGTGCAATCATAACGAATAGATTCCTAGAGATCTCTTTATCGGATGTTGATTACTCGATTTGTGTTTCTCATATTGGGTAATGTTTGGCATCTTTCCAAGTTACAATTCACGACGGTGCAAATTTTCAATTCTCGACTGCATCTAAGGAAAGCAAATACGGTTTTACGGGGTCATGTCAAGAGTGACCATGTCTATGTGATCCCAAACGCTGTTGATACAACTGTCTTCCGACCACTCACGCCTGCAGAGCCCCAACCACCTACCGACAAGGGTATCTTGATAGTTTAGTATTATCCAATCTAAGATGGGCATGATTTAACCATTATCGAGTTATCGAATTATCTTTGTAGTTATCATCATGATCCTCAGCAGATTGGTCTATCGAAAAGGCGTGGACTTAATGGCAGGGGTCATTTCAACCATTTGCAAAAAGTATCCTTACGTAAGCCCAAACTAAACGTTAGGGAAACTGCGCAGCTGGGGTAGATAGCACTCAACTAAATTGGGGATTTCTTAGGTTGATTTTTACGTCGGTGGGGATGGCCCGAAGCGATTGGTGCTGGAAGAAGTTCGTGAAGAATTGGGAGACCGTGTGACACTCTTTGGCCCGCTGGACCATGCCAAAGTCCGTCAATTCCTGACGCAAGGACACATCTTCCTCAATACTTCACTAACGGAAGCATATTGCATGGCTATTGTGGAGGCGGCTGCATCGGGGCTTCAGGTCGTGTCAACCCGAGTAGGCGGAATCCCTGAAGTCCTCCCACCGGACATGATTACACTCGCGGATGCAACTGTCCCTGGTAAGGTCAACAGCCAGGTCATTCACGTCCAAACATGTTCTTGACCCTACATCTCCGTTTGTTTTGTCCTAGACCTAGTCGATGCCCTGGAAAGTGCCATCCAGAAACGACTGGAGAACAATTTCCTAGATCCAGCCCTCGTTCATCAGCGCATCTCCTTCATGTACAACTGGCGAAACGTGACGGCAAGAACAGAGATTGTCTATGACCAAGCGATGGCTTCCCAGCACTTCACAACGGGTCAACGACTCCGGAAGTATGTACGGATTGGAGGAATCGTGGGCCCACTATTTGTCCTTGTCTTTGTGCTGGGAAAAATAATACTTTGGGTATCAGAGTACTTTACGCCCGTCCATGTAAGCACCACCACTCATTTCCTGTCGCTGCTAATCGCTGATAAGTGTACATTTTCACTGATTTCAGACAATCGACATTGCCGTCTCGTATCCAAACCCAAATTCTAAGAAATCCAAGAAGCGTGCTGTCCAGGACCGGGACAAGGCTCGGTCAATGTCCCACAGCGACCTCTCGGACTCTGACAGCGCTTGCGCCAGTGCTTCCTTCCAGAAGAAATGGAAACGTGGATCGGTATAAGCTCATCAGTTAAGTAATTTTTCTTCCTTCTTCCTGTCACTGCCAAATCCAGCCAATCATAGTCAATTCCAAAGTAATAAATCTACCCTTAGTTTATTAATTTGGATTTAATTTAATTAACGGGGCTCTTAAATTACGTATTACAATAAAGTACAAATTAAAATTTGGATTTTTAGTAGATGCTTAGTAGTTCCTATTAAATTAGCCCCAAACCATGGGAATTTTAAAAAGAGCTTCCTATTACCATGCATGGAGTTTGGAATTAATCATTAACTTTAGGAGACAAAATGTTTAGAAAAGGGAGAATTACTGTACATGTACTTCCAATAATGTAATTAATCCCCATACGCCCGTATTAAATGCAATTGAAATTAGCAACTGCAACCAGATTCACTTTCTTGTGCATCCGGATGTTGTGGGACTTGAACTTTTAAATCCACAGCTAAAGAAAGGGGGAAAGAATTAGAGAATCAATTAATTGTGTAGCCAAATCCTATCAAAGTGCAGCCTGCATCATGTATTTTTGTTTAAAAATTAAATGACCACCCCTTCACCTTAACGTAGCAGTAAAAGGTAATTAAAAATAAATTAAGGACAAACTGGACTATTAATTGTTTTGTGTGTAAGAATTTCCACCACCTACCACAGCCAGTTTGGTTCTAAACTACTCAGCACACTCAACATGCAACAACAGGAATTTGGAAAATCAATTCTGAATTTAAAAATCCAAATCCTTGATAAACTGGACAACTGGAGAGGATCTCCAGTTCTCCAGCAGGGGAGATTTAAACAAAAAAGCTCAGGGAGAAACGTCACTTTCACGGTTTTTCTGAGTTGACATTTGTAACAAGGCACATCCTGATTACTAATTTAGGTGATGACGATGTGTAAAGAAACAGGGAGAGGGTAAAAGGTAATTGATTGCACTGGTCCATTATCCGGAACAAGGAGGGTTAATTAATTAATACTCCGCACTGTACGCTTCCACTGTATATCGATTGCTCTCTTTCATCATTAGCCCCTCTCAACATGCACATCCACCTTCTGGTTTGTTCTCATTAGGCGTATCCTTCAAAATTACTTCTTGCACTGAATGGAAACAAAAAAGAAGCAAATAAATAATTTACACAAAAATCAAGAAGTGGCTGGAGCAAACCAACACCACCAATGTTAAAAAGGCAGCAGCGTGCTCTCGTACTTTCAAAAAAAGTAGATAAGAAGGAGAAAATTGGGAGCAACAAGAAGTATGAAAAATTTGCAAAACAGACACAACATGCACTCGGGTCACTTTGGTTTTGAGCAATTTATGCAATGCTAATGCTACAAGTTTGTCATTAATGAATTATTGAAAGGTGACACTTACTGTCTTCCGTGGGTTTGTTTTCGGATGAGTCCATTCCAGGTAAGGCTGCTGCAACTCTACGGAATAGCTACAAAAAAGGCAATAATATATTGAGATGTTTCATAATTTGAGGTAGAAGAGGTGATAGAGGTAAAGGGGTAGAAATTAACCTGCTTCACATTGTATCCAGCTTTCGCACTTGTCTCAATGAACATGACGTTCAATTCCTTGGCTTTCCTCTCACCCTCCTCTGTCGAAACCTGGACAATTTGAATTCACAGATGTGAGTGAATCATTCACTTCCCTTTGTCACTGGAATGATAAGATCAAAGCGACCGTGTTCCAAACGGTGTTGGAGTCTGGGAACATGAGGACTCACCTGGCGCTTATCAGACAAATCCGTTTTATTGCCCACGAGCATAATTATGACATCACTACCACGCTCAGTCCGGACATCATCGATCCACTTGGAAGTTTGATGGAATGAGTTTGCATCTAGAGTAAACAGTAAAGGAAATTAAATGGGACATATGATTATTTTCAAAGCGCCCATTCCAGTGCTATGCATCCAGACCAATGTGCCGACATGTGAGGTCAACACTTACTAGTGATGTCGAAAACGACGACAGCCACAGTCGAATCACGAATGTATGATGGAATCAAGCTCCGGAACCGTTCCTGTCCAGCGGTGTCTATTTTCAGCACAAAATCAAAGTTAACCATTAGATCATCAAGAAATGACCGGCATTGATTAGAATTGAACCTTACCCCATAACTGGAGTCGAACTGTCCGGTCTTCAAGGTACATTGTCTTCGATAAGAAGTCAATTCCTATGGTTGCCTAGAAATGGTAAACAAAACGGTTAAGACAATCGTAAATCCTTAAGCAGACCAGGGAGGATACGAGCAGTGGAATATTCTTGACCTGATAGGTGTTGTCGAAGCTGTCGTACATAAATCGAGTTATCAATGACGTCTTGCCCACTGAAATTACAACAGCGAAACAAAATTATAAACTTGCATGAGTACTTGACTTGTAGATATTTAAGGTCAGCGACCTTACCACTTTGTTCCCCAAGGAAAACCAGCTTGAACTTCCGTAGAGGATTTCCAAAATCGCCGGATGTAGACATGATGGGACCGGGATGGGATATTCACTGCGGGTTAATCACGGTCACGGTCAGAATCTATTGTTGAAAAACAAGGTAAAGGTGTTGTAAATATACATGAATCATAAAAGAAAATCAGGTCAAAATGGTTTTACCGTTTGGAGAGCAGCTGATTCAATGAAAGATGAAGATGTGAAAGTAAAGCCGGGCTTGTGAAATTGACGTGTCCGTAACAATATGGTGGGTTGATTTATGATTAATAGAGACAAGACAGATCTTGATTAACTGTCAATCTGTTAATTGATGATGACTCAAGGTGTTGGTTGGGTAGATGTGCCACTTTGAGTTCAAAATTGGATCGGAGGAATCTGCTGATTTTCAACCATAAAAAGTGACGTTTAAAAAAGAGATGACACAACACCCACGCCATAAAGGAAATTCCAAAAAATCATAAAATTGGCCAAATGGGACATAAAAATTTGTTAATTTTTGAGTAATTAACCCAATTATAATTAATGAGAATGAAATTTTATTCTGAATTCACATAATCAATTAACAGATTCATACATTTTATAAAAAATTAATTTTGCCCATGTGTGAATTTATTGGTGACGATTTCAGGATTTCATGGAGGATTTTTTGGCCAAAATGGGCAGAATCGATTGATGAATCGGTTAAGTTTTCGTATTTAGTTTAGGAATGAATTACTGATTAATAATGAATAATTAATAATGAATTGTGAAATCGCTATTAAATGCAAATTTTTCGCCATTTTATGGTTAAATTTTATGGTTAATTAAAATTAAAAAAATATTTGCACAGAATTTGGAACCGTTACCCAGAAATGCAGGAGGAGGTGCAGGAACACGTAGACGGAACAAAGCGGAACCACAAAATCTCATCATTAAATTTTGATCTTTTGTTTTCTTCGTTCGTTCGTGTATCGTGTTGCCGTCTAAAACGCATTTACAAAATAAAGTTAAATCAATTACTAATTACTCCAGTTCTGTGCCTCTGCTAACAATTTTGGGTTTTGGAGTCTCTGCCGGATTCGCCATTGATACAGGGCGCTCTTTTCCAGTACAGGAGTTGTTGATTAACGGAAAACAAAGTGCATCTTCTCTTCATCAACACTAATCTGTTTTTTTAGTTCTTTCATATCCTGGTAAGTTCTGCTATCTAGAAGTATGATTATGAAAGTTCTGCAGTGTATAAGTAGCGCAGCGGTAACCTGGTATTCGTCGGTGCTGTTTTGGTCATGTTATTCTGATCCTGATCCAAGTAATAAAGCGATGATACTAATCATGAATTCATTTTATTGGTCTGTTTATAGCAGTCATACCAAGAAATGTGAAGATTGCCAATTCCACTTCAACAGACGAAACTCTTAATAAACACGTACATTGATCCAATCGGAATGGCTACAATGGGTGAAGAAAATGGGAAGCGACCCAATTTTTCAATCCTGAACAACTCCATGAATGGGATCAAGTCTGGTTCCTCTCCCGCTTCCAAAGTTGGTAGTTCTACCAAGAAATTAGTCGTGAAGAACTTCAAAGGTGGGTTTAACTGAACTGAACATTCTCCTTCAATATCTGGTGTGTTTGATTGCTATAATTCAACATTATGATTTAATTTTGTACGGATTTCAGAAAAGGCAAAGGTTGCTGAAGATTACTATACGAAAACATGGATAAAGTTAAATGAAGCTGTAGTCGCCATTCAGAATTCGATCCCAATTTCCTACTGCCTGGAAGAGTTGTACACAGCCGTTGAGAACATGTGTAGCTATAACATGGCTCCACTACTCTACGAAAATCTGAAAGGTACCGATTAAAATTAATTTTCGTAAAACAGAAATTGTGGTTAGGTAGTGTTAAGTAACTTCCTGTTCACTTTGCTTTCTTTTCTTCAGATGTTGTAGAGCACCACGTCCGGACTATTGTTGAGCCCTACATCCGTGCAGTCCAAGACCGTAAAATTTTCCTGAAAGAGATGGAGGCTTGTTGGCAGAATCATTGTCGTCAAATGATCATGATTCGAAGTATCTTTCTCTACTTGGATCGGCGTTATGTTCTTCAAAATCCAAGTATCCCTTCCATATGGTGAGTTAATTTTTTACGTCTTATTTGTTTTAGCAGTTTGTAAATAATTGATTATGTTTCTCATGTGATTAGGGATATGGGACTTGACATGTTTCGGAAGCACGTCATTGGTCAACAGTTGGCCCAAACCCGAACTGTGGATGGGCTCTTGATGTTGATTGAAATGGAAAGGCACGGGGACGTTGTGGATCGTTCTCTCCTCAAGTCGTTACTACGGATGCTCTCAGACCTCCAGATTTACCAGGACGTATTTGAACACCGGTAATTGAATTTGTACGGAATTATGGGGGAGGATGCCTGCCTATAGTTTAGCACGTTCCTTTCCAGATTCTTATCAGCAACAGACGGATTGTACGTGGCAGAGGGGAGAAGACTGATGCAGGAGCTGGAAGTGCCTGAATACTTGGCTCACGTCGAGAAGCGACTTCAAGAAGAAAACGAACGAGTTCTTCACTACTTGGATTCCGGAACTCGGTAAATTCCTCTAATCAGAATCGCAGCCGGAAATTTCCAAACTGTACATTTTTGTGTTCACAGTTGGAATTTGGTACACACCGTTGAGCGGCAGTTAATTTCTGAACACTTGGGAAGTATCCTGAGTAAAGGACTGGAGAATTTACTGGATAATTCTCGTACACCTGAACTGAAGTTGATGCATTGCCTCTTTACGCGCGTCAAAAATGGTCTCACTGATCTGTGTCTTCAATTCAATGCATACATAAAGGTAATTAAAATCATAGCCATCACATTGTGGTTGTCCATGCATGTTTTTACTCCTGGAACGTTTATGTTTTCTTTAGAAAAAGGGAAGAACGATAGTAATTGATCCAGAAAAGGATAAATCTATGGTCCAAGATCTCCTCGACTTCAAAGACCGAATGGACAACATTGTCAACACTTGTTTTGGAAAATCCGAAAAGTTTGTCAATAGCGTCAAAGAAGCCTTTGAGAGTTTCATCAATCAGAGGCCCAACAAACCCGCAGAACTCATCGGTAATTGATTGACAAATGGCTCTATGATAGTATCCCCATTAATCCTGGATATTCTTTGTACAGCAAAATTCGTGGACTCCAAGCTCCGCCTGGGGAACAAAGAAGCGACGGAAGAAGAGTTGGAACGTCTCCTGGATAAAATCATGGTGATATTCAGATTTATCCACGGGAAGGACGTTTTCGAGGCGTTTTACAAGAAAGACTTGGCGAAGCGTCTCCTCGTTGGGAAGTCTGCCAGCGTTGACGCTGAGAAGAGCATGTTGTCCAAATTGAAACAAGAATGCGGAGGAGCCTTTACGTCCAAGCTGGAAGGAATGTTCAAGGACATGGAGCTCTCTCAGGATATCAACGTCGCTTTCAAGCAGGTAGAGCTGACAGACAAAAAATCAGTTGTGAATGCTGAACTGGACGTTTTTAATTAATCTAGACAATTTTGTACAGTACACGACCTACCTGAAATCCGATTTGGATGCAAGTATCGACCTGACTGTGAACATTCTCACAATGGGCTACTGGCCAACGTATCAAATTGTTGAAGTGAATCTTCCAAAGGAAATGGTACAATTTCAAGAAATCTTTAACAAGTTCTACTTGGGGAAGCATAGTGGAAGGAAACTCCAGTGGCAACCAACCCTTGGGCACTGCATGCTTCGAGCGTCTTTTGAACACGTAAGGACATGAACAGGAAACTAATTGATTCTGCATTCTAGCCGGAACTAATTGTGCTGATTAACTTAATTAGGGGAGGAAGGAGCTCCAAGTTTCCCTCTTTCAAGGACTCGTGCTACTATTATTCAACGAATCCGAAGAATTGTCTTTCGAGGAAGTGAAAACTGGGACGAACATTGAGGTAAATTGTCCTTGAGATGTCGGAATGTCACAAGATGACATGTTGGAACTTGTCAATTAATCATTTAATTCATATTATGTTTGGACAGGAAGCTGAATTGAAGAGGACACTCCAGTCCTTAGCGTGTGGGAAAGCTCGCGTACTCCACAAATCCCCCAAGGGGAAGGAAGTAGAAGGCAATGACAAGTTCAGTTTCAACAAAGACTTTGCCAACAAATTGTTTCGGGTTAAAATTAATCAGATTCAAATGAAGGAGACGGTAAGACCAGCAGCGACAAATTAAATTTAACAAAGTGATTGTGAATGTAATTCTGAATTTATGATTATTTAGAATGAAGAGCAAAAGGCAACTGAGGAACGAGTATTTCAAGATCGACAGTATCAAATTGATGCTGCGATTGTGCGGATTATGAAGATGAGGAAATCCTTGTCACATTCTCTTCTGGTCTCAGAGCTCTTCAATCAACTCAAATTCCCTGTCACGGTAAGTTGACTCAATTAGTAATCAACCAAGCTCAAGCTTAAACTTTCTTTGAAGCTAATTGTTGACCTTTGACTCTTGAACCCTAGCCCACGGATTTGAAGAAGAGGATTGAGAGTTTGATTGATCGTGATTACATGGCAAGAGACAAGGAGAATTCAAAAAATTATAATTACGTGGCATAACAAGTTAATTCTTAATTAATTATCCTCCTCTCTCCTAATACGCTCTAGTACAGTTAATCCGCGGTCTTAATTACCAAACTAAAATTAGTTTAAACTTGGGGAACGTGTTTGTTCGTGCTGCATTTGTAAATTGGTTGTTTATAAATTGGAAATGCTGCATCAGCGTTTCATTTCATTTCAATTGCGAATCGCTGGAACAAAATCTGCAAACTCTCTCGGTCGAAAGCGATGTCACGTGAGTGGCGAAATTGGAATCTCTTTTGAAATTCCGGAATTTTTGCCAACAAGAAAGAGAAAAAAAGGAAAAGTTTTTCTTCGCTTGCCGAACGCTGCGCTGATTTGACAAGACACACTTTGTCATTTGCGGAGAAAGGTAAGGCTGTGTCGGCTGACGGTGGTAACTGATATCCAGTTCCAAACGTGACATCGAGAAACCAAAAAGTCAAGAGGTCACCAGCAGGTGAGTTTGTCAGTTGATTTTTTCGGTTTGACAGCTGTTAATTGAATTCGTTATTCATCGTTCATCGTTCGTTCATTCAGTTGATGAATAACGAATTCAATTTGTCATAACAAGTTTCAAATTCAGATCTGATAGTCGCGACAAAGTCGTAACAAGTTGTAGTCGTCTCGTAACAGAAGAGTGTTAACATTTTGTAATTCTTTGGCCTTCTCTTTCTTAGGACCTGAGAGTGTTTCCAGGAAGTGACACGACGGGAAGTCATTGCCAAGATGGTCCCAACAAGACCCAGCCTGTCTACCCACAGGATTTTCCTTTTTGCCCTATTCGCTACCCTTGTAAAGGTCAACGATGCCTTTTACCTTCCCGGACTCGCCCCTGTCAACTTCTGTCCAGAATCCAAAGCCAGCGATGCATGTCAAGTAAGATAGTTGCCTGCCTACTCATGTTGGATCAATTAATAATGGTAAAGGTCAACTAATTGAATTCTTTCACATTTGTTGCAGTCACGAATCAACCTGTTTGTGAATCGTCTCAATTCTATTGAGTCCGTGATTCCTTTTGAATATCACTAGTAAGTTACAAGCAACTCCAGTGGTTGTCGTGCGTTAATTATTTAAAAATGCTTGAATTTCATTATTCTAGCTTTGATTTTTGCACGGTGGACGAGGAGGACTCCCCAGTTGAAAATCTCGGACAGGTTGTCTTTGGAGAGAGGATCCGTCCTTCTCCTTACAAGGTAACTTACTTGACAAAACTCATTCTACTTACTACTATACTGCTACTACTACACTACTACTAACTACTACTACTATACCGGCAGTTTATTTACTGTTAAGCAGTGTTTCTAAACTGTCCAAATCCCTCTTGTTTAGATGATTTTCAAGAAGAACGAGGAGTGTGTCAAGACGTGTGATGTCAAGCAATATGATCCGAATAACCGACAACAGATGTTTGCTCTGGATACCTTGAAGAATGCTATGAATCTCAATTACCAACACCACTGGATTGTCGGTAAGTGCTTCCATCTTTCTTTGGAGACATGTAAATTTTCCAACCCAATTCTCATGTCCTCCGTAGATAACATGCCCGTAACTTGGTGCTACATGGCTGAGCAACATCAACAGTACTGCTCCACTGGATTTCCGGTTGGTTGTTACATCGATAAGGAAGGAACCGTGAAGGACGCTTGTGGACTGATTGAGTTCCAGTACCGTGAGAAGGACACGTACTACATTTTCAATCACGTGGATATCCATATCCAGTACCACAGTGCTACCGCGGCCGAATGGGGAAGTCAGGCTGATCCTGAATCTGGACGCATTGTTTGTAAGTTGATGAATTACGGACAAGTTGCACATTAGTAAATTAAGTTAATAAAAATCCTCTTTTTGTTCCCTCGTAGCTGTCAAAGTTGACATCAAGAGTATCGATCATGGAGATAAGGTTAAGCCTACATGCAATGTTCCTACTACTCCATTGAAAATCCCAGGCGCCAAATTGACCGCACCCCTGAACATACTCTACACTTACACGGTTAATTTCGAGGTGAGTCGATATTAATCTAAATTCTAAACTGACTAAACTACTACTACTAAACTAATCCATGACCCGACATTTGCTTCAGGAAAACAACCAGGTCAAATGGTCCTCACGTTGGGATTACATCCTGGGTACTCCCCTACCTAACATGACATTCCTTAGCCCCAGGGCATGACCAATGCGTAGCGATGAATTACCTCCTTTCTTTTCTGCAGAGTCGATGCCGCACTCCAACATTCAGTGGTTCTCCATTTTGAACTCCCTCGTCATTGTCCTGTTCCTTTCAGGAATGGTTGCTATGATCCTCCTCCGAACGCTTCACAAGGACATTGCTCGTTACAACCAGGTGAGACTCACCAAAGTTACAAAAGATGTCACGGATTTAATGATTTTGACCTTTGACCTCCATGTAAGAAGATCGAGTCGGGAGAGGATGCTCAAGAGGAATTCGGATGGAAACTTGTGCACGGGGATGTTTTTCGCCCTCCGCGAAAAGGGATGCTCCTTTCCGTCTTCTTGGGGTCAGGAATCCAAGTTTTGGCAATGAGTGTCATCACCTTGGGTAACTTGATCAGTCGTGCATGCATTTTATCCTCCTAAACTAATTCTAAACTAATAAGGGTAATTTGGCTCTTTGTGTGACCAGCTTTTGCCTGTCTCGGATTTCTGTCGCCAGCAAACCGCGGATCGCTAATGACCTGTGCCCTTGTTCTCTACGTCTGCCTCGGTACTCCAGCTGGCTACGTCTCTTCCCGGATTTACAAGAGTTTCGGTGGAGAGAAATGGAAGTCAAATGTCATTCTAACGTCAATGGTGTGCCCAGGGTGAGTCTTTTTGGCGCCAACGTGTCCAGAGGTCATGTCGTGTAATGTCGTGTTGACTTTGAACCCCTTCCAGTACCGTCTTTGGCCTCTTTTTTGTAATGAACTTGATCCTTTGGACAAACAAGAGTTCCGCGGCCATTCCATTCTCCACGCTCGTCGCTCTATTGGCTCTCTGGTTTGGGGTTTCCGTCCCTTTGACCTTTGTTGGAGCCTACTTTGGATTTCGGAAACGCATCATTGAACACCCAGTTCGAACGAATCAAATCCCTCGGCAAATTCCTGAGCAAAGTATCTACACGCAGGCAGCTCCAGGGATCATCATGGGCGGAGTTTTACCCTTCGGATGCATCTTCATCCAGCTCTTTTTCATCCTAAATTCAATCTGGTCAGTTTAACAATCCACAATTAACCAATCATAATAACTTACCTAATTTTCTAATTTCTACTTTACTAACTAAGTAATCTAATTTTTTGCTTCTTCTCCGTATCTTTTCCAGGTCTAGTCAAATGTACTACATGTTTGGATTTCTATTCCTCGTTTTCGTGATTTTGGTCATCACTTGTTCCGAGACAACAATTCTCCTCTGCTATTTCCATTTGTGCTCTGAGGTAATTTGACCTTCGACCTTCCAGAATTGGTTTCACTTGACCCATTTCCTGGAAATGTTTAGGACTACCGTTGGTGGTGGAGAAGTTTCCTCACTTCTGGATTCACCGCCTTCTACCTATTCCTCTATTGTCTCCATTACTTTGTTACGAAATTGAACATTTCTGGAGCCGCCTCAACGCTTCTCTATTTCGGATACACGCTCATTATGGTCTTTCTCTTCTTTCTTCTTACAGGTAAAGGTCACCTTAATTCCCACCTAACGCTCATGCATGACGCAATTCACTTTGTTGTTTTGGTTTCCAGGAACCATTGGATTCTTTGCATGCTTTTGGTTCGTCCGGAAGATTTACAGTGTAGTGAAAGTGGATTAATTGTGGAGCACCTAAAAACGTGAAGCAATTTAACACTAGGAAGAAACCCCACTGCCGAAAAGGGGTCACGAATCAGCTATTTATTTAAATCACTTAATTTTCTTTAATAATTGCAACAAATGCCAATCCCAATGGAATTAATTTCCCAAGAGGTCATCCCGCTGCGGTCAACACCGGTCGTTCGTGGTTGGAATTTCTAACTTAAAGTATTAAAATTGGAGAGGTAAATTTAATTAACGTGATTTACTGTTACAATAATCTTTGTTTACTTGTAATAATTCCCTAAATTATTATAAAAGGAAGGATTTCTGCTTTGAAAACTTGCGATTGCGACAAATTTTGCAGTAGTGTTTAGTGCCATTTTTGGCATGACGAGATTTTGTAAATCAGTGAACTCCTAGGTTTAATTTATTCTTAAAATTTCTGCTAATCAGACTATTGTTTTAAAAACCACCCTGACGCGGTCAAAGGTTAAAGGAGCTGCAGCGGAGGTAACTGATCAATAAACTAAAATCAGCCAATGGAAAACTACAAGGTTCTTAATCTCTTTTGATTGTTGTTCAAATGCAGAAATCCGGTGGGGCGAAATTCCCGATTGTATCCTGGCGAATGAGTCTCCGCATGTTCCGGACGAGGATTGCCCTCTTTTCCAGGTCGGAGCTAAACGGAGGCACGCTGTCCAGGTCGAAACTTCCCTTGACCTGGAGGTCACCTTCATTCCGAGCTGGAAGTAGTGGCGTTTCCCAACTGGAACTCATGGATTCTGGACTGTCCATGCACAACCCTTCCGAGGATCCTATGGAGAGACTCTCCAACTGATGCAGCAGCCGCGTCTTGAACGATTCCGACAGCGATTCTTGTCTGTTGAGACGGAAGTTGATGGCGAGCGGCCCTTTTTCACGGGACTTCATGTAGAGGTCTGTAAAGAGCGAGGAAGGGAGGGAAATCTGACGAGATAAGCGCCTGGGGCAATGGCGGATTGGGGCTCGTGTTCCATTTCCAGACTCGTCCTTACTGGCACTCCAGCTCAACTTGGAGGGACGACGAAAGTTGTCCAGGTTCAAGAAGGAAAGGTCATCCTCCCTGGACCCGTTTTCAAAAACTTCAGACTCGACCTGACCCTCTATCGCTTCGTCGGATTCCTTGACCTGGAAGTTCAGGATCGTGTCAAGCGTGACCGGAAGAGGCTCAATAATGTCCAGGTCGGGATCGCTGAAGCGTTGGGGTGGTGTTGCAGAGAGCCAGTGAAAGGACTCACCACTGTCAAAATCCGGAATCAGTTCCAGGCTTTCATCCATCTGTCGAATAACAAAATTTTATGCTGAGACTTTGATTCCAGGATTCTCCAGGAACGTGTCAACTTACCATCTCCGGACCGCAGAATCCTCCAAGGTCCAGCGAAGTGGACAAGTAGTCGGAAATCCCGAAATCAGTGCAGCGCCGTTCCAGGTCGTCCCAACTCACTTCAACTTCTGGATCATCGCCGCACTGGGCTTCCACCATCTTCAAATTGGAAGCACATGAGCAGTGAGTGCTTGTGGCCGCGTGGATGAAAATGTCCATGAGTCGTCGGAGCTCATACCGTCGGAACTGTCCCGGCGACATTGGTGGCGGAGTTTCTGGGGATTCTGGAGAAATTGTAATCTTCACTGGAGAAACTGGAAGTTTCCCCAGAAGCGGGGGTGGCGTTGCCTTTCTCACAATTCTTCTAGGAGTCGTGCTCACTTTCGCCACTGGAGACGGGATGCGTACTATCAATTTCTTCGCTGGATACCTCCGCCGCTTTCCAGCAGCCTGGGCTGCTGGAAGGGATGACGCTGATGCGGATTTCCAGGAAACCGACGGGGATCTACAACTTCGGCGGGGCACTTCCGGATGGGTACTTTTTGACAACACTTCCATTTTGGGCATACTGTGGCGCCTTGCAGGGAACTCCTCTACTCCAGCGTCCAAGAATTTTGGACTCCTGGACACGTTTGGTGCTGGAATGACGTCACTGGGAGCTCCCGGAGGGACGTATCGACTGTTCTTATCGGAATTCATGGAGGTATTGAATTTCTTCTGTCCTCCCGTCTTTGACAGATTTCCTTTAACTGCGCTGCTGCCACTGGGGCTGAAGACCATTTTTTGCAACCAGAATTTGCAAGTCGATGAGAGTCGATGAGTGTTCCGTGCCTCGACGCAATTTTCCTTTCATGCGAATCCTGGTGACTCACTTGTGCGAATACGGGTTGAGTGTCAAGTGGAGCTAAATTGGAATTCTGGAATCTTCTTCCAGCCCCAATTCCCAAATGAGCTGGAGTACGTGCCTGGACACATCTTTTATACCCACAGCTTTCTCCGCAGGAGATCAGCGAACAAGCGCCAGATCACATCCTCATCCCTTCCAGTGGCCTTG
>JAQIWD010000842.1:0-16420 GCA_034694825.1 Anurida granaria
ACTTCATCCAGAATTTAACGCAAGTATTTGCAATTCGGAATAATTTATTCCTTATTTACACACAATTCCACAGTTTCTCAAGGGAGTGTCTGAGCCAAAAAGAACAATCACAGAAGCAAGGGATCTTTTTAGAAGAAATATACACAAAATTTAGTACATACTAACATTAACTGTGCAATTCTTTTTACTTATCAAATCTCGTTCATTACGTCGCTTTATGGCAATTTTCGATTTTCTAAAAAAAAAAATGAATCTGCCATGCAATTTGCAGTGGAAATTTTCAAAAAATTGGAAATTGCACTGGTAACGGTCCATATGGCATTTAGAAATTTTGTACCGCCAACTGAGAAGACTTTCACAGTAGTTATAATTTTTTAGTAACACAAAAAGACAGAAGCACACTTGACTAGACAATGGAGCATCATGTCATGATTATTTTCCCAGTGCCAACCGTTTTGTGAATAATTTGTAAGACTCCCATTAACTATTCTTTGCAAATTGAAAGAAGCTGAAGAGCCAAAAAATTATTGGCAGTTTCAAGTGTTTGCAACTTATTTAGCGTTGGACGCCATCGAACCTCTTTTGTACTCTATCATTGTCCTACCACCAGAGGCAGACATTGAATTCCGCCTGGTTCAGGTTAAAGTATTACATCCCTCCTCTCCCAATTTCAGTGGGCCATGGAAGACGGCAGTGGTAGAATCTAGGAAGTTTGCGGTTCTAAGATTCTAGAATTCCGCAAAATGGGAATTCTAGGCTGTGCCAATTTCAGTGTAGTCACACTTCTGCTCCTTGTCCTAGGCGGAACCACTGGACAGGGAGGGAAACAATTGACGTTAACAATCCTACATACTAATGACGTTCATTCAAGATTTCTGGAGACTGATAAACATTCTGGAGGATGCACGAATGAGAAAAAGGCAAAAAAGGAGTGCTATGGCGGATTCTCCAGGATTCACTACAAGGTTAATTCAAAATGCAATCAAGGTTTTCCGAGTGTCAATTAAAGTTTGGCGACTGGAAAACCCGGATTTTATCCAAACTTGCGCAAACCTGAAACTCCTTTGTGACGTGTGTGAAAATTAGCAAATATTCTGCAATATATTTTCTAGGTCAGTGAAATCCGCAAGACGCATCCCAACGTGGTCTACCTATCTGGTGGAGACTATTTTCAAGGAACCATTTGGTATACGCTGTACAAATGGGAAATCATTGCCCGCTTCGTGAACCAATTCCGTCACACAGCGATGGTAATGTGTGATGATGATCTTAATCTAATCTTTCTAATTGTCATTCCCGGCGCGTGCGCATGAAAGTTCCTGCTTACGCTACTAAAATTTCAATTGCAGGCTCTTGGAAATCACGAATTTGATGATGGTGTGGATGGACTAGTGCCATTTTTAAATAATGTCACTTTCCCTATCGTTGGTGCTAACCTTGACTTTTCAAAGGAGCCAAGAATGGCTGGAAAAGTCAAGAAATCAGTTGTGGTTGAATACGAAGGGAGGAAAGTGGGGATTATTGGATACACCACTCGGGAGACTCTGGTAAAGATGCCATTTTTCGAACAATTCTAAGCCTTACCTAAAAACTGAAATGTGTTCTAAAATTGTTTGAAACTCTTCCAGGATATTTCCAAACCTGAGCAAATTATATTCAAAGATGAGGTCCAATCCGTTGCTGAAGAAGCCAAGCGACTCAACTCCCAGGGTGTGAAGATCCTAATTGCAGTAGGTCACGCAGGATATGACGTGGACATGAAAATTGCGACAGCTCCTTTTATCGACGTTGTCGTCGGAGGACATACAAACACGTTCCTTTATTCTGGTAATCATTCCTTAGTTCAAGCTCAAGGATTTGTACAATGAGAAATGATGCAAAATTGCAATTGGCAAAATGTCACTATTTGCACACAGGAGACAAAGTGCCGGACAGTGAAGAGGCCTTGGGCGAATATCCCACGCTCATAAAAACGGATGGGAGAACAGTCCCAGTGGTTCAGGTAAATTGGATTCAAAAAATTTGTCGTTTATTTAGGATTGATGAATCATGAAGCCCATAATTGTCAATTACAGGCGTACGCTTTTGGAAAGTACTTGGGATACCTCAATGTCACTTTTAATGATGCGGGGGAAGTCGTGAGCTGGGCAGGGAATCCGATACTGCTGGACGGCACCGTTCCTCAGGATCCAGTGTTGGAAGCGCAAATCATGGAAGCAGGAAAAGGGATCATCGAGAAAAGCAAGAAAGAAGTGGGGAAGACGCGCGTTTTCCTAGACGGAAGTTCACATACTTGTCGCTTGGTGGAATGCAATTTGGGAAATCTCATTGCGGACGCCATGGTGGACATGGTAAGTGGAGCTTACAGCTTGCAAAATGCTGGGAAATGGACATAACTTCCAGAACTTAAATTCCAGCACGTCCAATTTGCTGATGAGTTGCACTGGAGTGCCGTCTCAATGGCGCTAATTCACGGTGGTGGCATCCGATCCTCCATTGATGAAAAGGCAGGGAATGGGAGTATCAGCCTGGAGGACATCTTCACCGTCTTTCCCTTCGAAAACACTATTGATCTAATTGAAATCAAAGGGAAGCACCTCCGGGAAGCGTTTGAGTTCTCCGCTGAAGGTTATGACCCCAAAGGGTTCCACCTGGCAGGGAAATTTCTCCAAGTCTCTGGAATGCGCGTCGTTTACGACATGAGACGACCGGATGGGAAACGTGTCAAGTCCTTGGACGCCCTTTGCAGTAAATGCAGAGTTCCCAAGTATGAAGCCGTTGAGGACGAGGCAGTTTACAAACTGGCAATGTTGACATACACGGCTACTGGCGGGGATGGGTATAAAATGATCAAAGACAATGTCATCAATTACCATCGCTCAGGTTGGTTCAAGCGTCTCTTCTGTCAGAGGTTATCAAGGTGAAACACTAAAATTGGAATCTACATTCCAGGAATCCTGGACTCTGACATGTTTCTCGAGTATCTACAACGCCGAAGTCCGATCATTCAAGGCGTGGAAGGGAGGGTGAAAATCATCAATGAAGGGGATGAAGACGCGGATTGCAGTAGGGGCCATTTGAACTCACCCTCACTTATTGCTGCTGCATACCTTCTTCTTTCCTTAACCTTAATCTCAAGAATATTACAAATCTAACAATGGAATCTCTAAAGCCTAAAACTTTCAAGTATGCACTAAGAACTTTAATTTTACGTTGGTTCCTACTAAAGTTATACTTGCCATAATAATATTATTTACGCCCCAGAAAAATTAAACTGGTTACCTTCCTTTTAAGTCCCTGACCTTTCCAGAAACTTCCATTCTCAACCCTCCGGTGGTGGAATAATTGGAAGCTAAATTATGACATTTTGTTCATCAATTTGGAATTAATTGCAATCTCGTAAATCAACGCAGTCATTAATACCCAATTGCATAATAATGCAAGTCTGCAACAACTGTTTTTGGAATTCAACAGAATGCCTACGCCTACCCTGGATTTGGACACGGCACGAATAGTAAACCACCAGTGGAAGTAACAGCCGTAACTTGATTGTATGTTTTCATTTTTCAAACATTTTTATTAACAAATGTCGTAATAAAAACTGGCTGAGCTTTAAATTAAATTAAACACTGGCTCATTTCTCTGGCTGCTTTAAAATGGTAGTCGTAAAACCACACAAATTTCTTAGACAGTTGAGCTAATTTCCCCATGGAATAAACAAATTTTGATTATCAAAAAAAATTTATTCCATGAATTTATCCCTTGACCTTTGGCCTTTACCAGGATTTTTTTATATGGAAGAACGTTACCCCCCTACAGAATCTGAGTCTTCAAAACTCTGGATTTTACGACCTGGAACCAAACGCCGAGTTTCAACAAAGTGGTCAAGTCTCTATGACATGGTGCAACAAATTGTTTGTTAAGTAGGTCCACTCCCGTAAAATCAACATTCACCACGACCAGCACTCCTGAATGGAAAAGTAGAAAAATTGAATTTGAAGCGTTCTGTGATTTTTGTAGTAGACGACATTTTTGTAGTAACTCCACTCAAAAGCAGCGGTAGCAGCAGGCCACGAAGAAATTGGAGGGCTCCTTGGATCAAGTTGGATCGCTGGGAATGAATAATCTAAGCTTGACGGAATCTGAAACATTGAGTGGTATCGAAAAGAAGGAATTGGCCAATGAGGATGATGAGGAAAATTTCGCAACCAATTTTGCGGTATGTATCCATTCAGTGTCACCTCCATCACAAATGGCGGTCTAACATTAAAAATTTCCCAACAGATCATGCGACGCCTAGCTGGTTTCCTGACCGGTGAGCAGTTGATCCGTTTCCGGGAGGTTTGCCAAGACTGGTATGACTGGTCAAACATCTGGTTCCGGCAGAAACATTCTCCTGTCATCCTCAGCAGTTGGGGCGACATCATATCCTTCACTAGTTTTCTCAAAGAATGTCAAGGACGTCCCAACCCCTTCACTCGGATCACAATCGACGGCTACCGAAATGAAATCTGCCCAGGGTCCATCCGCGCCCTCTTCAAGCTAATTGGAAAGGACATTCGCGTCCTCTCTTTGGCCAAATCCAGAATCTACCACCTGACGGAAGAGGCAGCGTTCGCTGCTGAGGAAAATGGGACAGGACCACCCCCGGAGCCTTGGGACTTGCATCACAATGAAGCGAAACATCTTCAGCTTACCCCCAACCTCACTCACCTTGAGATCGGAATTGGCTACTTTCCAACTCTCTACATTGCCCCAGGCTCAACCCCTCATCTTCCATTCCTAACTTCCCTCCAGCTCAATTTTGACCACGAGGAGCTGGAAGGGGTCCAGGAGTCCTACATCGAGAATTTCATAAAGGAAAACTTGGGAATTCGGCGCATCCATTTACACCAGGCAGATTCCACGATTCTGCCCATGGTGGAGCGGTGCTGGCGCCCGGGACTTTCACTTGACTTGAGCTTGACCGTACTGGAACCGGACGTGGACCATTTCCGGAACTTGTTGGGAAAGGTTACCCTTTACGGCTTGAGCCTCAGGAAAATATCACCCCTGAACTTTGGACCGGAAACGATCAAGGTGCTACAGTGCCAGGTGGGGGCGCTGGAGAAATTGAGCTTGCGCCTGGACGCTGCACCGTTTGGAATCCCAGTTGAACTCGCCTCTGGTTCTCCAGTCTGGTTTCCTGATTTTCCCAAACTCGAATCCTTGAGCCTCGGAGTTCATGACCACTGTTGGCTGAAGGAAGGGGTTCAGTTCCCGATGCTACCAATGAGGGAAGGTCAATTCCCCCGTCTAAAAAGCCTGGAAGCGGATGCCCAACTCGGATTCCCTTCCTACGCTCACCGTGAGATGGATAAGCTGGAAACGCTTAAACTTTGGTCCTACAAGGTCCACGTGCCTTTCAGCTTCTACGTTCCAAACTTAAAATCCCTCACGATTCCAAACTTCCAAAATTATGAAGTCCAGAGCCGTGCCCTCCGGCACATTCTTCTTGGCGGATTTTCAAAGCTGGAAATCCTTGATTTGAACTTACTACTTCATGGATACCCAGTGACTGTCAATGGGAAACCATTCAACTCACCACCAAATCCTGAGATCTGGAGCATCTTTACTGGAGGGGCAAACCCACGGGGGATTAAGAAAATTCTCAAATTGGAAGGACCCAGTGAAGAAGCGGCAGGGAAGGGACTGGAACAATTGAAAGGTAAAACTGAACTACCTCTAGTAAAATCGCTTGGTCTGGAACTTTTTTGCTCTTTCTAGCTCTCCGACACCTCAGTTTAGTTTGGTGCGGAAACGAAGGGCTCAAGGCAATTCTTTTTATGAGCGTCACCGGGAAGCTGCATCGTCTCTGTCGAATTCGCTGTCGGATTCATGACGTGGTGGGTTTGATTTTTTAAATTCATTGAGCCATGACTTCAATTTTAAAATCTTATTTAGCTATTTGTTTTTAGGCCCCTCCGCCCAAATTGGAACGAGCCCTGAAAAGATTCCACGATCGGGTCAAGGTCACCACATGGAACATGGACGGGCTACTTTAAACTACAACCACAACATCGACAACGCAATGCCTTGGAACGAATATACACGCTCAATTTCCACCATCGAAGCTCTGCTTACAAGGTCACTAAAATGAATTTAGTAAATGCATTTTTTGTAATAAGTAAGAATAACTATAACTGCATGCGGGGAAGCGCTATTGTACTTTGACTTCTCTTGCATTGATAATCCATGCTATAGGAGGAGTTAATCATAAAGAGACAAATCCATTTAGCAGGAGAAACACTTGAGGAGACTTCAATTGGCACCTAAAATTATTAAACTTGACACAATTTTGATTTCTCATTATGCAAATATTGGATTGCCCACTTGTCCCGTTCTTTAGTTTTGCCCAGTTAAAGTAAATAGCAACCACTTGGAGACTCGGACCAAGAGGCGTCCGGTACTCTGAGGAGAGAAAGCGATTGAATATGAAGCGTATCTCAATCGCAAGTGGATTTTGATTGGTACTGGATCACGTTATTGAAAGTTTGGACAATTATGACTCAAGTGGGAGCTTTTAGCACTATTGACTTTAATTGAGTTCTATAAATGACGCCGCCGACCGATTGACCACTCCAATTTTGCAATCAATCCAGGAAATTCACTTTGTAATTTATGATTCGGTTGGATGATTTTAGTTGTTGAAGGACAGTCCGTGGCAGTGGCCCTCAGTTTGCACGCGTTATTTTCTCCCAAATTGAAACGGAATTAAAACTTTAATGACTAACCAACAAAGTCATCGGAATTTGTTAAGCTGATTCTGTCATAATATGGCGGTCCCTGTTGATCCAGCCATTAGTGTAGCGACACAAGCAGAAGCAAGTGACAATGAGCACAGGCCCAGCCTTGTTATTCCGACGTTGGCGGTTAGTACCGGTACCTCTGCAAATAATTCACGCCGACCCAGTTCCCGACTTGGCGATGAACACGGCGTTCCAGTAACGGTGAGTTTGATACGAACGTTTTTCATGGAGCGAAATTGTAAATGTAACGTAGAAGTTTCATGGTCATTGTCATGCTCAAGACGTTTGCCAATTTTGCAGATCGTTGGTCCAGATGACTGTGAGGTGACCTTAGATGACATTGTCGTGGCTCCGGACGGAGGGTGGGGCTGGGTCATCGTCTTTGCCGCCTTCATGTGCAACCTGATTGTAGACGGAACCATTTTCTCTTTTGGAATAATGCAGGATGAAATTGTCAGGTCGTCGTCAGCAATTGAGAGTGAAAGGGTCGGCGTATCAACAGTCGCTTGGGTGGGAAGTCTCCTCTTTGGATTTACGCTGTTGTCAGGTCGGTAACAATCTGGGTCCCGACCACGTTTAGTCGCTAACGGTGAATAACACGCCGACATTGTGGATTTCAGGACCGTTCGTGTCCTCGTTGGCCAACAAATTTGGATTTCGAGCCGTAGGAATGACCGGAAGCGTCCTTTCCGCTCTGACCTTCATAGTAGCCTGGGCCTTTACGGATAAGGACACTGGCCAGGCAAACATGGCGGTCATGTTTATCGTTTATGGAATCATGGGTGGAATTGGCTTCAGCCTGATCTACGTCCCTGCTGTTATTACTGTCGGATTCTATTTTGAAAAGAAAAGGGCGTTAGCCACGGGAATCGCCATTTGTGGCTCTGGGTATCGCACCACAATTTAGACTTTTCTAAGGATGTCGCCACTTAACTTACCTTTGACACACGTAATAGGTGTGGAACCTTTCTATTTGCACCACTCTCGGTGTTTCTAATCAAGGAATTCCAATGGAACAATGCGCTGCTAATTCAAGCTGGGCTCCTCTTCTCGTGCCTCATCTTTGCCTCACTCTACCGACCACTTGTTCCGGAACGAAATCCTCATGCAGGTAACGAATCCTCGAAATTCCTTGGGAAATTGACCTTTACCGATCTCTTTTTCCCAAATGGAAGAGGAAGGTCTCCTAGATGAGCCGTCATCTCCGGAAGGAACTCCATTGCTAATGCGCATTAAACGGGCACGGGACAATGATATGGAGAAATGGGACTCGACTACCAGCATCGACGAGCCTACTGCCTTAAAGAGCAAATTGGCGTCCGCTGGAGATAGAATACGACGCTCCTCTGCCTCAAATCCAAATTCAGCGGTAGGAGTAGGAGTTCAGCAGGACTCGCGAAAGACTTCGCTTCCAGTTTTGTTGACCATGCCCAGCAGACCTTCGGTGGGGTTAAATGTTAGCCTTCACGAAATTGCCGAAGAGCATGAGCATGAACACGAGCATGAACATGCGGTAGACGAAGTCAACAAAGAGAAGCAAGTCAATGAACTCGATGTTGAGGACCAGGATCGCGGGAAGCGACATTTAACAGGTAAAAACTTCGTTTAGAAGTTTGAATGAATACAATTCAACTAATGCTCCAACGATTCGATTTCCATTTAAAAAATGCTTAGGAGAAAGCAGAAGGAGTAGACGAATTTCAACAACGATTTCAGTCAAGGATTGGGACGACGCTGCTGCACCTGGTGGTGGATTTCGGAAGCGGAAGCAATCCGTCACCCTCATGCTCTCCAATTCCGCACTAATCACCGCAGATATGTCACAGTCAAGGGTCCTGCGCATAAACAACAAGGCCATACTGAACAAACCAATGTACCGGGATGATATTTTCTTAGCAGGGAGTTTAAACGCTGTTCCTGAGTATGCAGCGTCAAAGGGCAACATCAATGTACAACCTTAGGTCATAAACTGACTTTACCTTTGAATAATTCATTTGAATTCGCAGGTCAGTACCACTTTTGTCAGCATGAATTTCCAGGAAAAAGGCCAGGCACCTTCTGATGAACAAGAAAAGAAATCCAAATGGAATCTTGAAATTGTTCAGAAAATGTTGGATTTCTCATTGCTCCAGTCCCCAACATTTCTATTGCTTTCACTATCCGGATTTATTACACTCCTCGGTTACTCCATTCCATTCATTTACCTTAAAGGTAAGTAAAGTTCAAGGTCAAAAGTGAGGACGCCATGTATTATTCTTAGATATTGCCATATGTATAGGACTTGCAGTAAGCAATCAAGTTGACCCAGACCAAGCCACGCTCCTTGTGTCCATAATTGGAATTACAAACACAATTGGAAGGATAATTTCCGGTGGGATTGCGGATAGTCCAAGGGTCAACTCCCTGTTCATCAACAATGCAGCGTTAACCATTAGTGGGATTGCTACGGGGTTGGTACCCTGGATTGGTCATTTTGGATTCGCAGGTTATGTCACGTATTCCTGCGTATTTGGATTTGCAATGGGTAAAGAGAATGACACGAACTCTCCATTAGCAATTCTTAAGTACTTTGTTATCAAAACATTTTTTTCAGCGTGCTTTGCATCCCTCCGTTCCATTCTATTGGTAGAATTGCTAGGGCTGAATAAGTTGACCAACGCTTTCGGCCTTTTACTTTTATTCCAAGGATGTGCAGCCATGTGCGGATCACCGCTGGCAGGTAAACATTTCTTTGAGAATTAATTGGTTTCAAGGACAAATTTTTGATTTGTAAAGTGATTTCAAATTTGAATTCCAGGAACGCTGTTTGACCTAACGGGTAATTACGACATGTCGTTCTATGTCGCCGGGGGTCTAATGCTAATCTCAGGCCTGATGTGCTATCCATTAAATCAAATCAATAACTGGGAAGCCAAGAGCAATAAAAGTAGGGAATTAAACGAGGACGAAAAATGATGCCGGAGTTTGATGATCTTTAGAATTTTTTTTTAGGAATTTATAATTTGGTAATTAATAATTATGATAATAAAATACAATAATTTTTGCTGTTTGAATCTTTAATTCCGAAAACGCTTTACTGCTCAAAATGTAGCGTCCGGACGCCATATTGGTTTTGAAATCCGGTGTTCTCAATAACAAACAAAGGAATCGAGGGGAGGAGTAAGAAATAGGCACACTGCGGGAGACTAAAAAAAGTTTTAAAATTTTGTGTTTCTCCTTGCCGTTTTTCTTGGGTACAAAATTCCTAGTTTTCATAAGAAAGTTATGTAAGTTTCTAATTAGTTTCCCGATAATCAACTACCCGATGACCTCCAAAATGAGTGCCCAACGACCCGTCAGTTCTACTACTGTCGGGGATCGAAATGGAATAGCAACCGCACTGTCCGCACCCAAGATTACTTGCGATCATGTCTCCATCTTGTTATGTAGTCCAATTGAATCAACTACATACGAGTAAGTTCTGAATTTGTAAATAAACTAAGATATTTTCTATTGCGACCTTTGGAGTCACTTCTCCGTTTTTGTGTACTTGTCTAGATACTTTCTTGGCCTTACCCCGCCGTATTCCACGTATGGTCTTTTGGGCACTCGTCCCGTAGTTCCCGGAGAATCATGGAACACCACAGTCGAGAGCATATTCCAGAATGCTAAACTCCCCATTAAACCAGACGGGATCATCCGGCTGGACCGGTAAGCTAGCCATATGAACAGTTTCTTCGTAAAAGATTCAGTGGTGACGTCGGCTGGTTGGTGATTATTTAATCCATTTGTTTTTGTGTAGTTGGTTTGTCCCTGGAAGCGATCGGATGTCAAGTCACGTTGTTTATGTGGCTGTTATCAAACCCGAATTCAAGAAATTCGTGTCCTCCGTAAGGAGTTTAATTTTTCGATCAGAATTCCATGAGTTCTTATCCGAATTCCGTTTCTTGAAATTAAATAAAACTTACATTTTCGGCAGGCATTCATCGGTGCTTGGCTAAATACTTCTGGCGTTGCGGAGTATAGTCATGATCAGAAACTGAGCTGTCCGGATGTGTTGGAAATCATAACCAGTGCCTGTGTCACCTGCGTCACAGGTATTCCAACTGCGGGTGGGAATGAATTCACCTCGGAACATTTTGTGGACCTTGATGATCTCAGTAGGAAGAAAGTTGGATTCGATATCATCGTGGCGGCTGCTCAATTTGGAAAAACTGGTGATGAAATTTACTCGTTATCGCAGACATAATTTGTAAAAATTAATTGATAACCCTGAACTTGTCTTCTAGAACAGGAAATTCTGTATCAAGAATTCTTGAAGTACGCCGTTCCCTATTTCACATTGGGACGAGCGGCGTTTGCAGCGTTGATGAAGCAGGTCGGCTGGACGGATCCGGAAATTCCTAATCTCTTCAGGTGCTACAAGATTCAACTTGCATTCATCAAGAGCCACATTTTGACTGATGCACGTCTGATTACAGGACCTTTGATATGCACAATCGTGGCGGCATCGCATTCCGAGATCTCCTCTATGGCTTAGCTGCCGTTGAGCCTACTACTCCACATGGGGGACCCCCTGCAGAAGTCCGTTGTCGCTACATTTTCCGGTGGGAAATTGAAAATTTTCGGTACTTTTTGCTAATAATTATGACCATTGGCATTTTTTTAGGTTTTACGACCGGAATGGCGATGGGAAACTGGACTTTGAAGAATTCAAAGGAATTGTTGCAGATATTCGACAAGCTCGCGGCGTGCCTTATGACCCCATCGCCATTCAAGAAGAAGCATCGCAAAGCGCAAAGTAAAATTTGATAGAATCAGCGTACATGACTGAAATATCGAATGTGTTTGTCAACTCTTGTTTATTGAATTTCTAGGGTTTTCAATTCCACTTCCCCAAGTCTAAGCCTTGTCGAATTTCTCACTGGTGTTGGCCAACTCAAGTTCCGGGGAACTTCTCATCTCCTCCGATCTCCGATGTCCATTTCAACTTTTCTGAGGTCCAGGCACCCTGACCTCGAGGTGAAACCTCGGTTGATTAACAGAAAGTCCCACACTGGCACACTTCTCGCTCAAGAATCAGAGGGTATAGAATAAGAAAACTTACAATCGGGATAGAAAACCTTTCGAAACCCGGATGTTTTTTCTTATAGGGATCTCCAGTTTGTTTGACGTCTACGATATTGCTGCCCATTCCGTCAAGGTTCGTAAATCTGGAACCATCTTGGATATTCATTCCCTCTGGGATATCGAACGTAAGGGCTTAATTTGCAAAAATAGAACCCGCTCGAGTATTAATTCCAATAATTATTGCTGTTTTAGATAGCGGGATCTCAGGACAGGCTCAACACTCCCGAATTCTCATTGGTCCGGACGTGAACCGAATTTTGTCATTCGACTCCTTCAACCAAGACACACAACACAACGAGATGCTGAATGGGCTTCGATTCTTTCAACGTGCCATTCCGAAAGACGCTAAAGGAGGATATGGACCCAAAGCGGCCTACGACTGGGGAGAAGTTGATCGAAGCTCGCTAGCTAAATGTGTCCTGACCCTTTGTCACCAAGTACGCGACCTCCTGTTATCGGAGCCAAGGCTCCTGGAAATTCCAGCCCCTTGCTATATTCTCGGTGAGACTTTGTTCGATCCATCCACCTGGAGTGTCGTCAAAATTTTCGAATGATAATTTTTGATGATTTCAGGTGACATTCATGGGAACTTTCCGGATTTACTAAGTTTTGAAAAGGCTCTTTGGAGACTTGGTCCAATGCTCACTCCGTCCTCGTTCCTCTTCCTGGGTGACTATGTTGATCGTGGGAGTTTTGGGGTCGAGGTAGTTTCCTACTTGTTTGCACAGAAAGTCATTGCTCCTTCCAAATTCTATTTGCTTCGCGGAAATCATGAAATTCGTGAAGTTCAGCAAATGTTTACATTCTTCAAGTAAGTTTTTTTTTAACCTTGGGTTTTTCAGTTATATCTTGTGTACTAAAGAATTTCGTTCTCCCGAATTCCAGAGAATGCGTCATGAAATTTGGAGAGAAACTGGGGCGAGATATATGGGATGCCATAAACAGTGCCTTTGAGTGCATGCCGTTGGCAGCTGTCGTTGATAAGAAGGTCTTCTGTGTGCACGGAGGTAAACATCCCAGAAACGTAATTAATTATCCGTCTTTGAATTCCAAAGTCGAGAGCATTTTTGCGATTATTTGGTTATTTCTTCTTAGGAATTCCACCACCCTGGATCGGGAACGGACTCGTCGGTATAATCAACTCCATTCCTTGCCCACTGCCACATCCTGAGGCTTCCAGCCCCCTGTCTTGGGAACTCATGTGGAGTGACCCTCTGCATATGGAAATGCTCACTGCCGAGCAACAGCAGAAGCTGGTGATGCGTGATGGATTCGGCCCAAACCTCCGCCGTGGGACGGGACACGTGAGTTGTTTCCACGGCTGTAAACATGGCTGCTGTTCCAGTAACCAACCAATCCCGTTGATTTTCAATGTCCAGGTATTCAATGAAGAGGCTCTGGAAATCTTTCTCGCCAAGAATGGACTGTCACATGTCGTCAGAGCTCATGAAGTCCAGCAGGCAGGATTCCAGGTAGGAAAGCGTTAAAGCAAGATGCGTTTAATTGCTCCTCTTCGCTTGGATTCTGAACTAAAATTCTAATCAACAGGTTCAGCTCAAAGGAAGACTCCTGACGGTCTTCTCATCTTCAAAGTACTGCGGAGGCTCTAATGACGCCGCTTGTATCCTCGCCGACAAGTTCAAACTCCGCACTATTCGTATCGACACTTCGTAAATTACACGAGCACAATTTCAAGGCTAGTCAGTTTATATTCTCGAACCCGTTATCTCCAGAACGCGGTAGGAATACGAACGTCCATAAGCTCTCGAAATTCCCATGGATTGTAACAATTAAGGAGTGTCTAAATTACCAAATCATCGGGCAGAAGCATAGTTTTATTAAACGCTCAAAATTAACGATTAGTAGAAAAGCGCTTTTCAACTTTATGTATATTTTGGCAAATTAACTCCATGTTTATCACCAACCATTTTCAGTACCTTTATTATGGTTAGTGGAGTGGCTGCGAAGAGGCCATGGTGGGATGAGTTATGTCCATCTCACGATAACCTTGTCGCCGTCTTCTACTGAATATTGGGATAGGTCAAAGAGGTCATTTTCCAAAGCAAATGTAATGCCAGAATTCTAAAATATAGCAATAGCGTTAATCAATTACTAATTTGGACACATTATTTGTTGAATTGGTTCCCAACAAACCTGTGAGCTCACAATTCCTAAATAGGAAATGGGTGTGGTTATTTTGAAGATTCGTTGGAGGAGCATCTTGAGTTTTTGGACGGTCATATTTGGCATAACTTTCCTCGTGCACGGCTTCATTTTCATTCCTTCTGCGATCAACTCCAGCGCTAATCAAACAAGTCATTCATTGCATCAGTTAATTCAGTTCATCTCTGGCACTCCGGCCCCTAGTAAGTGTTTACTTACTTATAAGACTCGATTGTAAAGTGGTTGTGTTAGGTTTGGTAACTTCCCCTTCCTCTGACTCTCCAAACTCTGTAATCGATAAAAATCATTAGTTCAAATAGCGCCAATATATTAACGTTAAGCCATTAGAATTAGCCAGTTCGCACACGGACTTACTTTGGATCAATTCTACGTAACGTGGATTTTCAACAGCGAATCGTAGATCTGTCCCCTCACTCCGCCACTTTTCCCCAAACTTCTTGGTGTAATCGATTTCCGCATCCCGCCTTTCTTGACGATTAATGTCAACACCTTCCAGTTTCTATTGCAGCAGATGAAATGGGTGACGAACATAAGATAAGGTCATGGGAGAAATATTTTTATTTCAAATTCTTACAGTCAATTTCCCCACTCGTGCAATGACCATCTGTCGATTGTTGTCCTTTGTATCCTTGTCGAATATTGGATTGAGCTCTATTCTTAATTCCGTCAATTTCTCCAGTTTATTTAACTCCGTAATGGAAATCCACTAAAACAAAACAAAATACGTTACTCCCGACTTGGTGAACATTACGACTGACTAGGAATATAGAAATCAAATTACTTACGTCTTCAATGAGATTCTGGCTGACGTTGAGTCTCCTCAAGTTGAGAAAGTATCGAGTCGTTTGGGAATTCTTTGGTAGATTTGGATCCAATGGAAATCCGATAATGTTTATTCGGTTTCCACACAAGTTGAGGTATTTCAGTCTAAAAGAATTGAAATCGGTTTCAATTCTATCAACTTCAAATTATTTCAGAAATTAAAACTTTACGTACCGCTCACAAACATTCAATTTGATCACTTCTTCCCAGCTACGGATTTGATTACCTTCAAGGTCCAAACTTGTTAGATTGAGGAGAGAATTTGTTGGTGGCATCAGTTTTGTTATGAGGTTAAAAGGCACCTGGAGATATGGACAATAATGCAAGAATTGGAGTATAATCTAAAGAATTAAGAATGCAGTTGCTTGACATGAATTACCTGCAGATTAGTCACTCGTGGCCATAACAGTGACACTGACAGTATATCCAACCAACTGTACTTGACGTAACCAAGAATAAGGTGATCCAATAGGGGGAATGGGGGAGAGGTACTTCGGTAACTAGAGCTAAGCGGAACTATTGCGTTCCCACTGTAAAGCACAAAAATCACGTTGGAGTAACGCTGGCTGTGTAGTGTACTTGACATTGGATCGCGTCATACCTCAAGTCCAACCCCGTTAGATGCCCAAATGCTTCACAGGCTTCACATACAGACTCCCAACTTGTAATTAAATTCTGAGCCAAGTTCAAGAATTGGACTTTTGGGCACAGCTTCGCCAATTCTCCTGGTTTTCCCAATTCCGATATGCCCATGTTGGCCAAATCCAGAACTTTCAATTCCCTGTAAACAATAAAAGTAATCAGTCATTAAAAGTTTTAGGCTAATGAAGTTTGGATTTCTTACTCGTAACGAATGCGTCGCGGTGTAATCCTTGCATCAACCAACTTCAACTTGCTCATTAAGCGATGGTCATGTCCATATCTCTCGTCTAGAGCAGTGAATACATCCTTTGCTCTTGTCGCTTTATGTGGGCGGATGAACGATGCAGCATTGGGTTGAGTACTTTGGAAGTATTCGACATCTGCAACAGTTCCACTGTGTTTACCCCGGGTCGGATCATCCCATTCGATTCCCAGCCAAATTCCTGGATGGGGATGAACGGAGCCAACGTACTTGACCTCTCCGGAGTGTTTATCACATTTGATTCGGTCACCAACCTCAAATGCCTCTTCTTTTGATGGTTGTTCAATTTGAGCCCCTGACACCACGCCAGCAAAGTCATACTGCTCATTCTGCTCCTGTTCGTCGTCAATTTGAAACTGGAACATGGCCAATCAGTGAGGACGCCAAATCTGCTAGAATAAAAAAAAATCATTGAGATTATAATTATCGTAAACAAAGAGCAAGGAAAGGAGGATGACAAGAAGGGTACGATTAGTAGGAAATAGGAATGTAAAATGACCATTCCAATTTCCATGACAACGCCGTTGTCAACAAAATGAGGAAACTCGTTTGTTTTGTATTACCCGTCGTCACTTCCGGATGAACGGAGCAAAAGATTTTTTTGGACGGAGCG
>JAQIWD010000843.1:0-16405 GCA_034694825.1 Anurida granaria
CGAAGAACACTCGGCAGTGTATAAGGAGCCAAACTCGGACCTCGTCCATCGGTTTTCAGGGTAAGGACATTTAATAACCTCCTATGTTGTAATGTTTGATTTTTTAAGCAATAATTATTAATCAGCTGATACTATAAGATAAATAGCGTTTAGTTTCTGCCAAATGTAAATTAGTTGGATCGAATTTCGCCCAATCAAGTTTTAAGGTGGCGGAACAAATAGGAGGTGTAACAAATGTTAATTGGAATTACCGATTAACCTTTTTGTTAGACAATTTAACCTTTGGCACTTTTACTTTCACTTTTTTTGTATAGCTCTCTAGCTGGCCTTCTAATCACCGTGCCAAGTTTACTTGTATGTGCTTTAGAGTTGATGGATCTTACAAGATGACGAAAGTTTTCATGAATCGGATCTGTTGAATTGGATCTGGGTTTCTAGAAAACAGGTTCTAGACTACGACTTAAATGAATTAGAAATTACAACAGGGTAATTGATTTTGTAATAGATTCGGTTCTATCGCATTTTATTACCATGAATCTAATCGCTGCATCTCAGAACTGGAGTTATTTGTAATAAGTTGGTAACAATTCAGCACTAGAAGGCGGTATATTGATGTTAATTTGAGAATCGATTTCTAGTTAGGAAATCCCAACCAAGCGATCGATTTCATTCCTGTTTCGACTCGAGAAAAGTTTTGTAAGCATCTTCATCCATAAGACCATCCATTTCCTCGGGCTTGGTTAGTTCCATTTTGAACAGCCATCCTAAGACAAACAATTTAGGACATTTACTCCTGTGTATTAATTCAAGCTGATTGACTAATCACGCAACTTACCTTCACCGTAACAAGATGTGTTGATTAAACCTGGCGAGCCTTCAACTGTTATATTTTTCTCCACCACTTTCCCGGAAACAGGACAAAACAATTCACTGGCTGCTTTCACACTTTCTAGCGAACCACACTCGTCTATAATTTATCATATACTGAATTAATTTCACAATGAAGGAAAATTAGAAGCATAAATAGTAATTGTGCTTTACCCATCTGAGCATATTCTGACCCAACATCCGGAAGTGCAGCATAGACAATGTCACCAAGTGCTGCCTGTGCGTAGTCTGAAATTCCGACGGATCCTACTTTTCCATTTAGATCCACCCACTCGTGTTTGTCGGTGTACTTCCTGGCTGCAAGAGAAGGAATTCGTATTAAGTTTCGTAGCAAGTACTGCTGCCAGCATTTTTCTGATGCAGTGAGATTACCTGCTAGGAACGAGCTAGTTGAGAATTTGAATTGATTTACGTTTCCACTGATCACACTGTGACTAATTTTTGATCTTGCTAAATGCAAAACTGTCCTGCAAAGGGTGCTCATGTTGGTTGATTTTCTGGAATAGTTAAAATGGCAAACCCAATTCACCAGTAGCAGGGCTCTGCTCAACGTCTAATCGCAAGTCACGTTGAAATAATCTCTGAGTTGACCTTTGAATCAACTGGGTATGACTATGACTCCAAGTGACTAGGCAGAAAGGATGGACGCTCGAGGCAGATTAGAATGGTGTGAACTTTTCCCCTAAACTTGAAGAGATCGCGTCTCCTGGCCCTGCCCTTCCTTTGCCCCTTTGTTATCTTAAGTTATATTTTGATGACCTTTTAACCTCTTGCATGGTAGGTGGTGGTGGTTGTTGTAGAACTGTCTAAAGTATTTCCCAGCCTGATATCAATGATTTTCGAGCTTTAATGAATTCAGCACCAGTGTCAGCGATGCCAAGCGCAGCGACTAGAGATCCTCACAAATCTTTAGCAGAATTTTGCTCTAACCGGTGCAATGTTTTGAATGAGTACATATGGGCTGGCTGATGTATTTTCTGGTCGGCAGAGCGCACCAGCATCGTTCTTCTTCGCCAAACTCCATTTTCGCACAAGTTTTGCAAATTGCCAAGAACAAGAGAGTTTAATAAATTGGGATTGATTGTGTTTTTAGGACTCAAAATTAAATGTCCGACGGTGCATCGCCACCGAATCAAAGTCAAATGGCCGATGATGAGGAGAGACAACGCCAAGAAATGCTGAATGACGAAGATGACGACTCATTTGAGGAAATGGAGATGCTGGAAGTTATCGATGACGAGAATGACTTTGAAGGGAATACTGGAACAGATCAAGGAGACCTCGGTGACGATGAAGTTGAAGATGATGAAATGACCGGTGGCCCTGGCCTAGAAGGATTCACTGGAATTAAGCCGGATTACATCCTCACGGCTCACATGGGTAAGGAACCACAAGGAGTAAACAAATTGGATTTTCTTTCCTTATGCCCATGAGGTTGAGGTTACTAAAAGTTTTGCACAATCCATGTTGTTTGCAGGTTCCGCTGTATTTTGCTTAGCATTTGATTCCGCGGGTCAAAAATTAGTTACCGGCGGAGAAGATGATGTCGCAAATGTCTGGGACTCCACTTCAATCAAGACGCATTTCCCAATTTGCAAATGTAAAGGTCACGCTGTAAGTTGTATAGAAATTCATGAAGCAAGTACCAAGTACGAAGTGGTTTTAAGTGTAAGCACGTTATCAATGTTAACATTTCCCAAGGATTCCGTCGTGAGTGCTTCATTCAGCTGGGACTCTGCATTCTTTTGTACGTGCGACTTGAGTGGGATTGTAAAAGTATGGAGGACAAGCACATCCGAAAATGTCATCACTTTTGAAACTGGAGACCTATCGGTACGTTTTCCCTGCAGCGCTTTTTAAGTCGGAGAATACTTTTGGTTGTAACTTCATTTCCGTTCTCCTTGCTTTCAGTGGAGCTTTTGGCATTCCCAGAGTAATGTCCTGTTCGCTGGTACGGAAGATGGCTCAATCTACATGTGGAAAATTCCGAGTGGTGAATGCAAAACGTTTAGTGGAAGTAGTTCAAAATGTGAATGCGGCACACTTCTCCCGGATGGTAGGTCTGGAATACATTTTGGAAAATTCTATGCACAGTAAAACATTGTGTGGTGTTTATATTTCAGGGAAGCGGCTCGTGGCAGGTTTTGCGGATGGTGGTGTAAAAATGTTTGATTTGAAATCTGGTGAGGTTGTGCAACAATTCGCAAAAGCGATGCCACCAGGAGAGCAGAATTCTGTCATCTGTATTGATCATCACAAGAAGCTCAGCATAATAGCCACGGGAAGTGCTGATGGGACTGTGAGACTGTACAACACGCAGAACGGAAAAGTAAGTCCTTGCAGTTGTATTTATACGAATATTATGTTTATCCAGCATTGTTTACCTTATTTAGCTACTTACAATTTGGCAATGTACGCCTGGAGGAGTTCCAGCAGAGGAGGCAATTGATGATGACTCAGTACATTCAGTGGAGACTGTCGCTTTTTATCCTGGATCCCAGTTTGACTATCTGGCAGCTGGCTCAATTAAAGGCACAGTGGTCATCTGGGACGTCACGTTGATGGTAATAAAATAAATCTTGCTGTGAGTTGAGTGAACCCTAGGGGTTCTTGCCCTACCGTAAACAACCTCCTTGGTTAATCTCATGTTATTGGATTTCAGACAGAGCGCTTACGAATAACCCAAGACGTGGGTCTTACGAAACTTATTTGGGATAACATTACACCCATTGTTTACACTGGAGGTATGGATGGGGCTATCCGTGCTTTTGATGCCAGATCCTGTAAACAGGAAAGTATCCTTGGACGCCATCGCTCAGAAGTCCTGGATTTGGCTATTACAAAGTAACTTTGCTCACATGTCGCCGTCTTAAAGATTCATTCACGGATGATGCTAAATATGTTTTTAATTTAATGACAACAGGGATGGATGTAAGCTGGCATCAGGATCCGAAGATGGATCCGCTTTCATTTACAACTTGAAGCACGAGACCAGTTGAGGTCAATTTGGTGCGATGACAATTTGACAGAGGTGACACTGACATACTGTCGCAGTAAGCGTAACATGACGCACTGGGGAGAAAGTTATAGTTTTTTAATAATTACGAATATTGGACAGAATGGGAGGATTGATGAAAGAATTGAACCTTGGGAGGAGTTCGATTTATTCTTATAACCATAGAGTAATTAGCCTCAAGAGTCTTAAACTTCACACGATGAGTCTGCTTCCATCCAACTCCTTCATTAGTACCTATTGCCGAGAAATTAATTGATCATTGATCTTCCTTAATTGATGCTATTGATGCACGCTGACGCTGCTGCTGCCTCGAGTTGAATAAACTCACTAAGTTGTTGCAAATAATGGATTTTATCCTTGGCTGAAATCGATTCGTGGATAATTGCTTCCAGACGCTTACTGACTCATCAAAAATAAGTAAAACCACGGCGCACTCCACAATCAGCGCCTTTTTTGCGTGAGTGAGTAGAATCTTTTAGTTGTAGCCCTATTATTCCTGAGTCCATTTCCGGTTGGGGAGCATGAGAGTTTACTTGTCATTTCCAATTGTCAATTCGTCTTGTAATCCCCTGATGGCAATTAAGGCACGAGGAGTGGGGCTTTTATTGTTCCTGTCCTGCCTTATAGGGTATGAGGCTGGAGAGTCCAGTCAACCACATGCTCAAAAGCCTTGAAACGACTAAAGAACTTGGCCTCTTCGAAACTAGACCAAAGATGTCTCGTAGTTAATTACTATCACAGCCCTGCTCCTTTGTTTCTTGTTGCGGTTTACAAATTTTTATGGTCTGATAAAATCCATCAAACGGAAACTTGCAGTGATTGCAACTTTTCAATTTTTCCAATGAACCTTACTAATTCTCATTCATTTGACAATTGAAACTTGATCGGTGGAGTTGAAATCAGCGAAATAAGTTTATTGGCTTTTGAGGAGCCAAGGTCAGCAAAATAATAATAAGAGGACTTTATTACAGAATCTCTGTAAGATCTTCATCATTTTGCATCATCGCTCCACAAATATTTCGTGAGCTTGGTGCGCTGCCAGCGGCATCCTCGTCTTGAGCCACATTTGGAGGAAGGGAAATAAGGGTTAGTCTTTATTCCCTTTACGCTTCGTTTCTATTGTTTTTTTTTAGCCCATTTTTCCTTTGCGCTTGGCTCCTGGTATTTTTCCATTTCTTTTAATTTACCAAATTTAGACCACTTTATTTCCAACTTTTCGTTAAAAAACAATTGTAGAAAAACAAGTTAGCCTTTGAGCTTTGGAAGAAGCTTGGTAGAGAGTGGATTAGGAAAAGCTACTTATTTGTTCTAAAAATCCTAATCGGCTCAAGATTGGTAGTAAAGGAGATTAAGCATCTGAACCTTGGTTAATAACAAATGGCACACGAAGATTTTATCTGGAGAAACAGGGCTATCTACTCCTGATTCATTTTCTCCATCAAAAAAGTTAGAACAGTTGACTTTACGCAGTCAGTCTGCGATAGCGTTTCTCCAGCGGTGAAAGTTCTCCGCACTCTTCCATTCCTCAAAGTTTTTACAAAACGATTTCCCTAGACCAGCACCTTTGCTTCCTGGCTAAAAAGCATTTTTTCAGTATTTCTAGTGATTCTTATGAAATTGAATTAAATTTTTTGGAGAAACAGGAATAAGACGTATCTGGATCTTTAGAAAGATGAAGAACGCCGGAGCAGTTGCTAAAATCTCAAATGATCTCGCCAATCCAGAAGGAAGAGCTGGAAGCGATACTGGACAAGATCTGGAGGTGAGTTCTGTTTATGCTAAAAATGACATTAATGCACTGGAATTTAGTTACCTTTTTTCCCTGTTCTAGAAGTCTGGATTTCATTTAAAGAAGGAGCTCGGCCTCATGGATGGAGTTGCAATTATTTTTGGAGTAATTGTTGGTGAGCTTTGCATTAATTAATGGTCTCTTAATATTCTCCAGAATTCTCCAGAATCTAAAGTTTTTCCATTGAAACCAGGTGCTGGAATTTTCGTGAGTCCGAAAGGAGTCCTCCTGGAAGCAGGATCTCCGGGCCTTGCCCTCATAGTTTGGATCCTTTGCGGATTATTGTCCCTGATCGGGGCACTCTGCTATGCCGAACTTGGTACTTTTGCTACGCAACATTAGTGATGAAGGTCTTAATGAAACAAAGGATTAATCCCATGTGAATCTTTCTGCAAAACAGGCACAATGATTCCTAAGTCAGGGGGTGATTATCAGTACATTCTCGCATCACTTGGACAACTTCCGTCCTTCCTCTTCCTCTGGGTAGCTATCCTCATTATTATACCAACTGGAAATGCTGTACTGGGCTTGACATTTGCGACATACACACTCCAGCCATTTTGGCCAGAATGTGAACCACCGGAGCTTGGAGTCAGACTTCTGAGCGCAGCAGTGATTTGTATGGGTTCCGACTATTATACCTTGGAATTTAACGCAATCGTGTCTCGTTTTGTGCATCTTTTTATTCATTCCCCCCAGGTTTCTTAACTGCAGTCAATTGCTACAATGTGAAATGGACAGCACGGATTCAGGATGCATTTGCAGTGCTGAAGCTACTCGCCTTAGCTGTCATCATCGTGGCTGGGCTTGTCGTCATGGCCACAAGTGGGATGGGGAACTTCTCAGAACCTTTCCAAGAGACGAGTAAGGAACCTGGAAAGATTGCATTGGCCTTTTATTCGGGCCTATTCAGCTTTGCTGGATGGTAAGAGATTGAGTTAAGTTAAGAAAATTGCCTAATGATGCCTTATTCGCCTTTCCTTTTGATCTCAGGAACTACTTGAATTTTGTGACAGAAGAACTGAAAGATCCTTTCAAGTGAGTGCCACATTGGTTAAAAAAAAAGTACATCTTTTGTGCTTCTGGGAGCATTGCCCTGCCTGCCGTATTCGAATTTCAAAGTACGAATCAGTGGCGTTGTCTCTCATCTTCCAGGAATTTGCCAAGAGCGATTTGGATCTCGCTCCCACTAGTTACGGTCGTCTACGCCCTTGCCAACCTCTCCTACTTTGTAGTTTTAAGCAAGATGGAAATTTTGGAGTCCAACGCTGTGGCTGTGGTAAGGTCAAGGATTTCTGGAACCTAAAACTGAAATGAGCATGCGCGTAAGTAACTTCTCTGTTTTCCTTCATAGACTTTTGGAGAGCAACTACTGGGTGTCATGTCCTGGATAATGCCAGCATTTGTGGCGTGGTGAGTGAATTATTGTAGCCTTATTCCAGCAATTCAGGCGACATTTTTTAAACGGCCACTTTTCTTGTTTCTTGTAGCTCCACATTTGGGGCTCTCAATGGCAACATCTTCGCTCCTTCCCGTTTAGTTTTCTCAGGGGCAAGACAGGGTCACTTGCCGAAAGCCCTTGCACTCATCAACGTGGACACTTGTACTCCAATACCCGCCCTTTTAGTTCTTGTAAGGCAATTCATTATCCACTTGGATGTTTTCAGTCTAATAATTTTTTTTTTTAATTTGTAGTGCATTTTGTCACTGCTGATGTTGTTGGTCAAAGATGTCTACACGTTGATTAATTTTATCGCATTCTCAGAAGCACTGGGTTGGACTGCATGCGCATTTGGTCTCCTCCTCCTCAGATATACACAGCCGAATGCAATTAGGCCAATTAAGGTCAGGATTTAGAGTGGGCTCAATCCAGCAAGGCCTAAACTCAAAATGTTCTGTTTTAATTTTAGATAAACATTTTTTGGCCAATTGTTTTCCTCTTGATTTGCGTCTTCCTGTTGGTTCTCCCCATGATCCTCAGCCCTGCATATGAAATTGGTGTAGCCGTCGGCATTGTGCTCTCCGGGATTCCTGTTTACTTTCTCTTCATTTTCTGGGAAAGTAAACCGAGGTGGATGCGGAATTTGGCAGGTAACTTGCTTTCAAAAAGTTACACACTGTTTCCAATTTGTATTTGTATTGTGTCGCGTTTATTATTTTCTCGCGTCGTTGTCTGCTGTGCCCTATTGTTTTATGTGTCTGTGTGTCTTTACCCGTGTGCTTCTCCAGGTATCGATGCTAGTCAAACCTACTTCTATGGATTCCTGAAATATCCTGATGAAGAGTACCAACGCCTTCTTGGGGATGATGAACATGAAGGAACTGCAACTTTTTCCAAAATCGCTCCAACATTTCCTGTGGGTGCGGATGATGTCAAACCGCACGTCTAAATTCCGCCGTGCTGATCTGAACTGCTGGAATTACTTGGAATATTTTAAAACTCCAACTCTAATGCTTCAATCTTTGTCAAGTCACGCTTCTTTTGTCTTGTGGCCATTTTTAGCAAATTTTTAATTAAGACTATTTTACTTTTTAAACCATTTTAGTCAAGTTAGACAGAAACACGGCTCTGCTCATCAAAGGCGTGATGGAGGTAGATGAGGACGAAAACTAAGCACGTACGACCAATTATCGACATTCGTGTAAGATGTAGCAAAGGAGCAGGTGTAATTTCTAGCTTGAAATTCGCTACTCCTTTGTAACCAATTTTATTTTTGTCAAATGAATTTTGTAAGGATTCTTTTATTTGCCAAATTACGAAATAGGATATTTTGAGAGAATTTGGGGACCCCTACTTATAAATAAAAATTTGTGTATTCGTGAATTATAAATCTCTCGTAAGCCTTGACTTTAGTTGACTAGCGTTTTTTTTACTATTTAAGTCCAGTAATATGCCTCGAGGCTCTCCAGTTGCGAATTTGAGAAACATGGCCAAGTTTTTATGAAAAAAGTGGAAAAGATCAACATTCCAAAGGACAAACTTCTGGGAACACGCTTTGATCCCCTCAACGTTTTCGTAAGCAGGATGATACATGACTAATGAAGCCTTGTGACAATGAGTACTTCAAAATTTACTTCCTTGCCTTAATTTTTTGCCAGAATTACTAACAGAAATTGAGAGTTTACCTTGAGATTTGAATATATAATTTCGAAAAACCAGTTTTCAGGATTACTTTTGATCAAATTCCTTGAGCTGACCAGATACGCTCCTCATCATGCAATATAAACTGGTTAGAAAATAGGGCTCGCTCGCATCCCCTTTACTTTGTGAGCTTCTTCTGAAATGTATGCCAGAATCATCAATAAATTTCACCAAGATTAGTAAATTCGACATAAATTCCCTTACCAAATGCTGCTCACAATCATCATTTGAGATCAAAGTTGTTTTATTCTTCCAAGAAATTCCACCAATTGTGTAATCATGACACAGCCGAGTGGGTTGACTTCAGCAGTTCTTCAACGGCATTACGCATAATGTCTTGAAACAAAACAATCGCTGCGTTCTTCGTCTTCCCTTCTTCCACTTTCCTCGTTTTCAGTCTCCAACTTTCACTTTTTCAAAATGCCTTGTAACTGCCGGAGGGATGAGCTCGCCCTGGTCCAGACGGATCCAGGATTCAACGAATTCATTTATCTTGTTCTGATTGTCGTTTCTTTTGGAGCCATCATGGTAATTTTGTTACAAATCCAACAATTTCAGGCCAAATCCTATGAATTACGGAAACTTTTGAATTCAGGCCCTATTGTTCTTCCTCTGTGAAATTTTGAGCAAATCACAAAAGAAAAACCTGGAGAAGAAGCGAACCCAGACCCAGAAGCCTCCGCCCAAAAAAGTTGGCTATCCAGAACTCGAGCATCCAGTTGCAGTGCCAGTGCCAATTCATACAGTGTCAGGGATGGTGGACAAAGAGAAACCACTGCACACGTCGAACGTAAGATTTCGTCATCCATTGATTTTGTTCAAGTATCCAGAATTAACGATGCACAACTTTCTCCAGCCCCAAGGGAGCTTGTTTGGAATTCTACCACCACCTCCACCAGCCGGAAAAACACATTCGACACTGGCCCAAGCATCGATTCCAGTCCATACGCGGACAATACCTGCATATCCGTAAGAAAGTTTGCAAGTAATTAACTGAACATCACGGCAAGTAATTCAAAATTAATGCTTTCCAGGTTGTCACCTGGATTTGTAAGCCACTCTCGAATGCCAAGCCTTAACTACATGACCCCTTCGAGATCTAGCTCCGCTCCACCCAGACCATCTCCAGCACTCAGGTAAGTTCAGCGTCTAAGTTTGGACAACTGGATATTGACCTGAAAATAATTTAATTCTCATCAGTGATGCGGACGTGGTGCAGAAGCTAGTGGTATCTTCTGGAAAGATTACGCCACCCAAGCCCGTTCGAACGCTGTCCTACAAGCCTCCGAGCATAGAAATAGACCCACCGCACGTGTAAGTCTCCCATTTTACTGCTCATGTAGAAACCGCTTTGCTAAATGCAAAATGTATCTTTCCAGCGATCATGGCAAAGTGTCGGAAAAGCGAGTAACAATCCCTCCAAAATCCGATAAGTTTCGATTCGGGCACTCTGCAACTCTCCCGCAGGAAGTGGAACAGCCACTAGCCCAATTGGCGCCGCCAGCAGCAGTAGAAGTGCAGTATTCCGCTCCACCCTCCCCTGTACTGCAAAAAGCTGAAAAACCTCCTTCGATTGTTAAAACGCTGACTGACAAGCTTCAAACTTCTGCTTCACTGGTCGTAAACGGTGGCTCAGCGATGAGCAAAGGCAGCAATGAAAACGCCAAAAAGTGAGCAGTTTTCAGGCATTGTTGGCATTTCACTAATCACTGGGCTTCTTGATTGAAACAGTACAAGGACAACTACAACCACGACAGAGTTTCAAGAAATCATTCGGAATGGATCCACTGTAGTAAATAGTGGAGGAAGCGATTCAAAGACGCTGGCCCACAGCATAATGATGAGGTTTGTACTTGGGCAGAGCAGAAGTTGGGCAGAAATTGCAGAGAGGCTAAAGAAAGCTGTTTATTTCCAGACTCTTCCGAGGGCAGCAGGAATCCGACCTCCTTTTCCGTCAAATCCAAAATCTGGAAAAGAAAATGGAGTTGATGATTATAGAATTTGGAAAGAGGGACAAGGAGGTGACGCCGGAGAAAGTGACGCAAGGTGTTCAAACAAATGAAGTCTTGCCGGAGAGGTCAGTTTTTGCCAAAGCGCTGGCGGCGTATGAAGCGACGGAACGGGATACTTCAATGGAGTCCATCACAGTGGAATCACGCGTCGCTGCGGATGCTTCAATGTTAGAACGTCGAACGGAGAGTCCCATTAGAAGTGTCGAATTTAAACCCAAGGTACGAACAACGACGCAAGTCATCTCCCTGGAAGCGGTTCCAGTAATTTCCGGGAATAGCCGCCGCTCCACGCCAATACCACCATTGGTCCATTCGGTGAAAATGCCAGGAATGGATTCTGGAGAGGATTCGGATTTGAGCATGAAGAGCGATTCCCCGGATTTTAATCGCATCCCTGTATTTGAAATGCAGCAGAATGCGTCGTCTTTCAACAAAGCCGAAGCGTCAATCAAGGAAATGAAGCTGAACTTGCAAAATAGCATTGAAAACAACAAGTTTACCCAACTGAGTGCTTACAGCGCTGGAAAAATGAGCGATGAGGTCTCAGAGGAAGAGCTTCGTCTGAAATACGAAAAACAGTTGAAGGAGACCATGACTCAGCTTCGCGCTGATTGCCAGCAGCGATTAAATGAGAACCATGACGAGCAGCGGTTCTTGTACCTCCAGCGAGAAAGCGGACTTCAGAAGGAAGTGGGTTCACTAAGCTCTTCCATCGAAAACCAAGGCAGCGTCCTGGCCAATCTCCAGTGGAAGCTTTCAAAATTTGAGAAAAATATCACAACGTTGGCAGATGAGAAGTTGCTCCTGGAAAACTGTGCTCGGGAAGTAAAGTCAGGATGGGAAGCAGACAAGCGCATGTTCAATGAGGACAAGGAGCGACTGGAAGGACTTTTGATGAAGATGAGATCCGAGCGCCAGGAACTATTGAAGGGCTATCAGCACCTTGTCGAGGTCAAGGGGTCGCTTGACTCGGAGCTTGTAAAGTACAAAGCTTTAGTTGAGGAAGAAGAGCAACGGTAAGGGACCAAATAAATTCAGAATGTCATACTCATCGATACAATTCAGTGATGCATCCATTTTAGTTTTACCTCCGACAGGCGACCACCGTCACCTCCTTCTCTTGCCACCCACCCTGGAACAATGTCGCCAGATCAAACCGCATCCGAATGGACATTGGCAGACGGGCGACCGTTGTCACCTCCTCCCTCCGTTGATAGCAGCCATGGCATAATGTCGCAGTCCATCCAACAACGGACATTGACTTCCAGGCGACCGTTGTCACCCATTCCTCCTGAAAGCTTCGGAGTAATGTTGCCAGGTCAAACCACATCAGAACGGACATTCACGTTCTTTGCCACCGAGGGTAGAAGAAGCAGAACAGAGAATGCGTCCAATGGAAATTATTTGTGACACGGTGGATTTTCACTCAGGATTTACTGGCGCTGGAGCATTTTGTAGAACTGTAGCTTTAATCTTTAGTTAATTACAGGCAATAAATGGGCTGGAATTCTCCAGGTTCACGGCTTTGCCGGGGGTCATCGTTAGGTCAGCATCCCCCTCGTTCTCCATATCCCTTTTTCATTCGATATTCCGAAGTCCGAATAATTAGTTTTCGCATTTTCCGGAGCTGCTTATCTGATTGAGTTCCGTTACTTGCCATCTTAATTCCGGGTTTGTGTACCAGGAAGGCATTGTCCAGAATCATGAAATCATAGTCCAGGATGCAGAGTGCATAACTCTGAATGTCCAGTGGAATTACTCTTATTTAGTGTCAACGTACGAATAACTGGCTTTACTGAGATTTTCACCTTTACCTGTGCCATTTTGTCCCCACGATCCTCCCAAGAAATCCTAATGATTCGACAAAGTAAATTTATACCTCATTCGTATTACTGTCGTTAGGAAGTACTAAGGAATATAATACTGCTCACCCCTCGTCATATAAAGGGACGTTGTTGGTACTCACATACAATGGTTCCCAGCGTTTGTATGTTCGATTCCTTTTGGCAACGTCAAATACATTCATTTCATCTCCGTTTGGAGTGTCTGCCACAAGCCATGCTTCGTAGTTTGGGATCTCATGACAGTGCGTACAAGTGTGCTTGTGGAAGGTTACGGAGAGTCCATGGGTTACGAGGTCAATCAGTTGGTCCTTGGTGTCAGGGAGGTCATGATCCTTTTGGACTTCAAATATCGGCAGTACGAATACGTATGGGTTGGCTCGGTTTTGGAAGTAGTACCGACGTCGCCGGAGCATTTTGAAGAATTCTGGTACGAAAGTGACGCTGGGGAAGAGCTCAATGTCGGAAACAAGGATGAAATGCGTAGTAACTTCTAGCCGAGCAATGTTCCTGCCGACGTTCACAGGGTAAGTCAGGTTGTGAAGGTTCCTGGAAGATTTCTCTGTCACGTCGAATGCTGGAACTGCCGAGCAGAGTTCATCTAAGGAATAAAAGTAGCAATTAATCAAAGTGTGCGTAAATTTAAAAGTAGTTAATTGAAATACCCCTTTCGATGGCTTCCAATTTTGCCCAGAGCTTCAAAACTTCGTCCCCAGCGTGGGGAAAGTGACGCGTCTCCGAATACAAGTGAAAGGAAATCCATTCTTTCACCAGCGGCGTCGTGCATTCCCGGATGAACCAAATTCGACGCAGCGTAGGGTCGAGGTCATCGTAAGGAACGTACAAGGCAATTGACACGGGGCTCCACCATCGCTCCACCAATGGAATCAGGTTATCCAGGTATCGGTAGTCGCCTTGCGTCGTTAGAGTTATTAGTTCATCCTCACAGGAGATTTTGCGGCTTCCAGGAATAATATTGGACAAAACAGTGTAAGTTAACCGCACTCTTCGGATCCACAATTCATTTTCAAGATGGCGCGTGCAATTTGGCCAGGGGTAGACGTAATTCCTTTTAGTTCGATTCATTCTATAAAGCAACCAAGGACTTTTCTGGACACTTTTTCCGAGTTCGTATGAAGGCTCACCGCCCGCGTTCTCTAGGCTGAAATAATTGGTCACAAGTGTGAGTATCGCTAAACTTGAAAAAAGGAAAATGAGCAGTTTCTTCATCTTGCTTGAAAAATTCTGAATGAATGATACTGCGGTAGTTTACTCGATACCAAATGGAAAGCTTCTGTTGTTTAGTGCTGAAATTGTCAACAAAACTACCTAACCGGAACAAGGCAACGCTTTCAAAATAACAGAAACTGCAAAGACCACCCAGGACAACCGGCGCCATTTGTCAACTCCTTCCTCCCCATTTTGACTGTCAGTGGACTTATGCCGCACACCTGGAACTACATCAGAACGGACGTTTGAGAACTATAGCTGTTAATTTTATTGTTAATTACAGGTAACATAAGCTGGAGACCATCGAAACAATATTTTTGCACCTGAAATATATGCCTCCCAGCAGGTGAGCTGTAGTAGTAGTAGGCTGACGCTGAAGGGTGAACGTCGGTTTAGCAGCTTTTTCGTCCTCCATATTTCTTTCTCACTCGATTTTCCGAAGCGAGAATAATTCGTTCCCGTACGTTCCTGATCTGATTACTTGGTCGATCCTTGCTTCTCCTCTTAATTCCTGGCTTGTGTACGAGGAAGGCATTTCCCAGAATCATGAAATCATAATCCAGGACACAGAGGGCATAACTCTGAAAGTCGTAATTACTGTCATTTTACAGCCGACGTAAGAATGACTGCGTTTAAACTGTGATGTTCAGCTTTACCTGCGACATTTTGTCCCCTCGATCCTCCCAGGAAATCCTATTTATAGAACAAAGTAAATTTTGACCTCACTCGGGTATTATTGGTTGGACGGAATATGGAGCTCACCCTTCGTCGTATAAAGGGACACTGTTGGTGCTCACATACAACGGTTCCCACCGTGTACGATTTCTTTTCGTAACATAAAACACATTCAGCTCATTTTCTGTTCCATTGTCTCTAAGCCAAGCTTCGTAGTTTGGGATCTTCTGACAGTGTGTACAGGTGAGCTTGTGGAAGGGTATGGAGAGTCTTCGTTTTATGAGGTCGATCAGTTGGTCCTTTGTGTCAGGGAGGGCATGATCCTTTTCAACTTCAAATACCGGCAGCACGAATACGTATGGACTGGACCGGTTCTGGAAGTAGTGGTGGCGACGCTGGAGCATTTTGAAGAATTCTGGAACGAAATTGACGCTGGGGAAAAGCTCAATGTCGGAAGCAAGGATGAAGGCCGTCTTGGCTCCAGCCCGAGCAATGTTCCTACCGACGTTTACAGGGTAAGTCAGGTTGTGAAGGCTTCGGGAAAGTTTGTCTGTCATGTTGAATCCTGGGGCTGTGGAGCAGAGTTCATCTAGATTAAAGAAAAAATTAATTGAAAAAATTAAAAAATTTTTTTTTTTTGCTATTGAAATTATACCCCATTTGCTCCACTTTCCCCATAGCTTCAAAACTTCATCCCCAGTGTGGGGAAAGTGACGCGTCTCCGAATACAAGTGAAAGGAAATCCATTCTTTCACCAGCGGCGTCGTACACTCACGGATAAACGCAATTCGACGCAGCGTAGCGTCGAGGTCATCGTAAGGAACGTACAAGGCAATTGATACGGGGCTCGCCCATCGCTCCACCAATGGAATCAGGTTATTCAGGTATCGGTAGTCGCTTTGCGTCGTTAGAGTTATTAGCTGATCCTCACAGGAAATTCTACGCCTTCCACGAACAAAGTTGGAGAAAACCGTGTAATTTTCTCGGCCAGCAGTTCGATTCATTCGAAGTAAACATGGACTACTGTCGACACCGTTTCCGAGTTTATCAGTAAGGGCATTCGCATCTTCTTTGAGGATGAAATGGTTAGTCACAAATGTGAGTATCGCTGAACTTGCTACAAGAAAAATTAGCAGTTTCTTCATATTCGCTGATTTCTTTCCCAATCAATGATGCACATTTCAAATTTATTCCTGAAGGTTAGGAACGGCCAAGGAAGTACTCCGACATGTTTACTGTATCAAAACTACTAGTGTTCCTACGTAACCGTGGTTACTTTGGCTATCCTTCATGGATTTCAATACATTACCTTTCGATGGCTTCTTCTCTCTTTATCGTCCATAACAAATTGGGGCTGCCGATTTTCCTTAGCCGCGCGTAAATTCTCTTTCGACTGTCTCTGCGCTGCGGATTCCAAAGACTTCCACCCCCCCCCCCCTCTCGGGTGGAGGGGTGGAAGTCTTTGGCGGATTCCTTAATCTCAGGGAAGCGATGGTGGATCTCAAAGGTGCCTGGAGGATCCCACTCCTGAAGGAGCCACCCAAGGTTGCTTGGAAACAAAGACTTTTTTTTTCACCAAAAATTCAGGAAATCTGGGCCCGGTTACCTGCCAGTAAAAACAATTTCCATGCGCGCTTCCATTGCGACGCTTATGTGAAAATGCAGTTTTGCAAAAACGAAATCTCCATGCAATTTATATAGCAATTTGCAAAATTGCTTGCAAAAACGGTCAATAATTGAAAATTTCGAGATGACTCTTATTTTGCAGTGAACATTAGATCAAGTTGTAACCCCACTACAACTGTCCAAGCG
>JAQIWD010000844.1:0-16394 GCA_034694825.1 Anurida granaria
CATCTGACAGCTAACATCATTGGCCCTGTTTGTAATTGACACAAAACTTTTAAAATTCATTCCAAAAAAGTTGAAGAGCCAGTGGTCGCACATGGTGGTAGTGGCTCCGGGCTTTGTTGTGTAACCAAACTTTCTATTTTCCACCTTGTTGTTTACACTGAGGCTGGAGGATTTCAATTTGTTACCCCCTTCAAACGGAGTTTTTCCTTTTTAAACATTCATTGCAGTGGTGATGCGGAAGGAAAGGAAAGAATAACAAATTTAAATTGAACACGACTGGGACGCTGTTCTGCTTTCTCCGCATTTCCGGCATCTTCCCCACGATTCCATTCCCTACGCCCACTTTTCTGCAATGATGCAAATTATTGAGATGCATCCAAATTCTCTTCCTTTTCTTTTCACTCTGATCTCGTTTTCGTTTCATGGTCGTAATTTGGATGATTGTAATATTTCTTTGTCTTCTCGCCGTCATTGGCTCTCAATTTCAGCGCAGAACTTTAGTCCCCAATTTACAGTAAAAGTAAAGTGGGTCATTTAATTTAGGAGTGACGGAGGAGGTGAATAAATTTCAAGGGGAGAAAGTGTTATTACTATTGTCATGCTTGTCATTGTGCATTTTATAGTTGGAAGAGAAAGCAAGGGGAAGGTGGAAACACATTACGTAATTACTTTCTTATCGAAGGAATCCATCTGGATAGAAAGGATTTTGGCATGACATCCTTCTAAATGAGATTACAGCCTCCTAACACGCTGCTTACATAACGTAAGAAGGCTCCCCTTGGTGGTCGCTACACCGCACGTACGTACTTGGTCGTCGAGGGTAAACAAAAGGGGAATTAAAGATCTCTGGGATTATGGACGTGGAGACGGAGAAAGTTGCCATGAAGGGATGGAATGTGCATGGCAACTTTCTCCATCTACAAAGTTGCCATGAACATTCCATCATTACAACCTTAGCGTATGTCCTTCTCGTTTTCTTTACCCGCAAGCTCCTATTGTTGTTGACACCCATCAAATCTTAATCTTGACATTTTCTGATTTTGGACATGGGAGATATGATGGACATTTTCTTGGCAAGGATCCGCTACGCGTGGTCATATTTCCATTATTATTATACTCTCCATCTTTCCAGGAAAAACCACAAGATATGAGGAACGGAGCAGTGGCGGTGAAAGGAGAAAAGTACGACGAAGATTCTTAGTTGAGCCAGCAGGGAATTGGTGGTTTCGCATTTCATGGCAAGATTCTTTTCATCTCCATTTTGAAGAAAGCGAATCTAATCTCTCCTCCTGACTTTGTCGTCTTCTTCCCCTGACTTGGTCTCCATAATTGGACATTTGAAAATTCACTCCCTGGGATGCTGCACGCTCCTTGCTGCTTGCTCTCCTAATTGATTTTTGATTCAAGTCGAGAAAGAGCTCTTCTCACGAACTTATTTTATCCTCCTTCTCCAGTCAGGCTTCCTTTTTCATCGAAATTCTCCTATGCGGGTTTAACTTTCATATCCATAAACCTTAAAGCTACAACTCCGCTTCACCTACTTTTCTCCTGGAATCCTTCTAACTTTCATTTGAATTCATAATGCAGGCAGAGGAGACGGCAGGCCTGGAGTCTGCTGGAGAACTTTTTCATCTTTTTGAATTTATGATACCATGTCGGGTAGGGACATTCCTAATTGCTTCCTAACTTCTCCAAATGTCACTGCACCCGTGTAGAATTTAGTGTCCACACCTTTATAGACCGAATTTGTGTGCAAATATTCACCAACCCAGTTCTTTCAATTAATGAATGGCTCAATTCGCACTTCCAATCGACTCCAAGCGACAAAATGAATTAAGCAAGTAACTAAACTGGAGCAGTAACTCACATCATCTGATTCTCGAAAAAGAAAGTTATTTGCGATCTGCCAAATGAAATTAATTGGCGTTGTACTTGGTGCGGAATTTATGGAATTTTAAATTTCGCAAAAAGTTGTCTCAGATGAGCCGAAATTCCACGAAAGGCTCCCATTACGGCCTTTAGCCGTAGTTCATAATAGTGGTTGTGGGCGGTGGTGGGGAAAGTTTTGCAATGGAATGAAAGGGATGTTGAAAGCGAAAGCAAAAGAGGATGAAACTTGTTTTCGGTTTAAGGGTTACATATGTTTTCTCCTTGTTATTCTCACTTTTTTGTTACTTTCTCTCCTAATTTGCTGAAGACCAAGCGTCGTGGACAAGAGTGTATGTTTTCATTTTTAATTGGCAAAAACTAAGTTCACAAGTTGGGATTGCGAATCCTGTTTCAACTGGGCAGAAAATACCAGAAAATCCAGAGGGAAACTCCAGTGGAGCTTTCCAGACCATCCAGTGGAGCTTTCACTTCTTTCTCTAACGTGGGAACGGGAGCAGATGGCGACGGGGCTCCACCTGCTCCATCCATCCTGGTTTTACTGGTGGTGGTGGTTGGATAAATTGTGTCATAGTGAGGAGAAAGTCCGAGTTGCCCAGAATGATGATATGAGAGTGAAAGGACGAAGAATTTCCTTTTTATGCCCCACTAACTCCCATTTCCTTTTGTCATGACTTTTAGGAATTGATTCAAGAGTCCTGGGTAGGAACCTCACTTAATAGTGTTCTAATTCCTAGAAACCAAACAGGAGGGAGTTTAGCATGAATTCTGACTAATGAAGCCACATCCCGTGCCCCCAGCATCTTTGTCTGACACTTAAGCATCCGGGCTGGAGGACTCTGAAATTTAATTTACTTTCTCCAGAATCCAGCCAATTACTCCCTCGATCCTCATTAGGACTTGAATTCAATTGTCCAAAAACTAATTACTAATCACGAGACGAAATTGTCAACAATTTCATTAACATCAATTAGGACCCACACTGGGGAAAGTTCAAAATCAAAGTTTCTCTTTCATGTCCACTTTTATAAAAGTTCATTACAAATTGTAGTTCCCAGAGGGATTGCAGAGGCGGAGGAGTTACTTTCACTTTAATTAGGCAGATTCTGTTGATTAAAAATGGTGGTGGCAGAGTTCAACCAGAGGTCAAACTTTTGTGTAACCGAGAAACTAAGGTAGGTGGTTGGACTATGGGCTTCCCCTGTAGTAGGGCGGAAGGGAGAGGACGTGTTGCGTGGGTGCTTTACTGAGGTTATTTATGCCCCACCGGTGCGGTGGTAGACTGGCAAGAAAAACCGAAGACTTATTGGCCATTGTTATTCCAGAGGCAGTGGAGGAGATTAAATTGAGCAGACAAGGATCATGGGAACTGAGGTGTGAAAATTCCCATCGGGAAGGAGCAGGTTCTGGACTTTCCCGCCTTGACTTTCTCCAGGAAAGGAAGGCAGCGGTTTTGGAATTCAAATCTCCGAAGCATGTCATTGGGATCGGAGTTGTCGAACCAAAGTTAATTTCCTCCAGATCTTATTCTCTTAAGATCTTTCCCATTACGGTTGAATGTTCGCAATTCTCCATTTCCTCCTGGAATCTGAATCCTGGAAAGATTCTTATGATGTCTTGTCTTTCATCAGGATCCTTCCCAATTAAAATAGGAAGTTTCAACTAACAAGGTTAATCAGGATTCACCATTATCAAAATCATCATTAAGAATTCACGGTTCGGAAGGTGAATTGTGGCGCTCGAATTCTAAATCCAGAAGTTAAGCTCACAGAAGTTGAAACTTCCGGAAAGTTCTGACAGCGGCGGTGCGTAGCTGCCACCGTGCCCCCATGCTGAAAACCGTTCTGGAATTATCACTGCGGTAAATTCCAGGGCATCCCTCCACTGGATCATTCCAGCCCAAATAAACCTCACCGCCGTAGTTGTTTTCCTGACACTTGGAATGTGATCGATGATTCCTTCCTGCCCCATCATTCCTCCCTTCGATCCTAAGTACCCCTCCCCTTGTGTCAGTGGTGTGAGCATGAAGTTTTCAGGTTAGCATGTTTCCACACTTGGAAAAAAAAAGCAAAGACGCTTACATTGTTGACCCCTCTAGAAAGTTTCCCTGGAAGGTCAATCTCTGGAGATTTAATACGGATTGTTTTCAATTGTAGGAATGTGATTCCCAAGCATCAGCCATGTCTGACTCTGACCGTCTCCGACTGATTGCCCTCGGAGGTCCGCGAACCGGGAAAACTTCCATCATCAAGCGATTCCTCTTCCAGACTTACACTGACAAGTACAAACCAACAGTGGAAGATCTCTATAACCGCGAGTATGATTTCGGAAACATTACGCTCCGGGTTGACTTCCTGGATACGGCTGGAGACCTACAGTTTCCTGCAATGCGGCGGTTGTCCATCTCAACGGCTCATGCCTTCCTCCTCGTCTATGCCCTGGACAGTGTGGAATCCTTTGAAACTGTCAAGTCCTGCTTTGAGGAAATCCGGGAATCTCGAGTAGACTACCAAGAAGTTCCCATTGTGATTGTGGGAAACAAGAACGATCTCCTCATGACGGAAGTTGGGACTGAAGATGTGGAAGAGTGGATCAGTGGGATGGGTGTTAAACTGAGGTAAATTTCCAGCCAACTTTCTCTATTCAATGTCTTTCCGAGTTAACAAAGTTTGAGTCTCATTAGAATCCTCCGGAGTAAATCCAGGAAAGTCTGAGAAAACAGGAATTTCTAAACAAAAGACCGGAATTTCCGCTTTCTCTCCAACTTTTCTTCTGCTTGCTAACAAATGAGAAATCTGGTGAATTAGTAATTGGAACTTTTACTAGTCCTCATTAGGAATCACTTAATATATCTAGTCTCAGTCTCATCAAAAGCTTTTTACTTTACAAACTCACTTTATTTTTGCATCCTGTCCAGAATGGGAACTGACAGGCTTTCAGAGGGGCAGAAAAAGCGTCTTTTCATAGAGTGAAAGCGGAGAAGACTGAAAGCATCGCCATACTTATGCATGTCGACGCTGCGAATACTAATTTCTCACCATTTGCATTCTAGGGTTCAGGCACTCCAGTGCTCTGCAAAAGAAGACAAGAATATCCGTGAAATCTTCAAATCCTTTCTTTCTCTTTCCAAAATCCCGGTACATCAGGAGGAATCTGCGTTGAAGCGGAGGTCATCGGCTTACGTCAAGTCCCGCGTCCCTAAAGATACTCCTACGACCCATCCTGATGAGAGTCCCTCCAAAATCCTTGCCTCTACCAAGTCCCCCCAGTTCCTGACAGAAGATAGTGCAGTTAAGGCCAAGCCGCGGAGTCGAAGTCTTATCCGGAGGTCAAGTCGGAAGGCAAAGCAAAACGTGCGGGATGCGAGTACTGGACCCAATGGGGACTGCGGCGTAGTTTGATTTTCATTGAAACTACTCCTCTAGCCGCAGCGATTCTATTTAAGTGTACAAGCGTCATCATCATCATTATCATCGTCCACTGCAGGGTAAAATTATTGACAACATTTTGGGTTCAATCATTTTCTCCGGGACCATGGATCGAAGAATTTGGAAATCAAATCAGAGAGGGTGGAAGGTCATCAACGAATATTCTCAATCCGTGCAACTTTTTTTTTCAGTGCCAGGGATCACCGGGAACAAGTCCAAGAAATTATGAACGCGTGGGCATGTCACTTGTTAATTTTTCATTTGTTAAAATTTGATTCCATAAACGCGTTCGTTCTGGGTGCAGCGGGATCAAAATGCAATTTAACGCAAGGATTTTTAGCAACGAAATATCTAAATCTACAATTCTACAATTAACTTAAGTCATTTGTTAACGATAATAATGGAGCACCGTTTTGATATCCAACTTACACCACCCCCACCACAACCGAAAAACAGCGTCGATTAATGAAAAATCTCTTCAACCTTACGCCAAAATCCAGTAGATTGCGTCCTCGTTGTAGTATGATTGTTTAGCGGATGTTCCAAAAAATTTGCATGTAACCCGTTAGGAAAATGGAACAATTGATACGGGAAAAACTCATATCAGTGAATTGAAAGGGATAAAAGAGCTACTGAAAAAAACCGAGTGTGCATGTTAATGTCTTATTTCAAAATAAGAGAAGGTTCGAAATTTAGCTTCCATTGTAACGCTTATGGAAAATTGCAACTTTTGAAAACGGAAATCGCCATCTTGTTTGCATAGCAGTTTTCAAAAATACAATAATTTCTATGTTAAAGTTGGAAAATTGGAACCTTCTCTTATTTTGAAATAGACTAAGTTATTCTAATTCCCATAGGCAGAATTACTTGGGTATTCCCCAGGTGAAAGGTTAATCCAGGTTCGAGTATCAATAGTTGATTGTTAAGAAAACCATTTTTAGACTTTCTGTCAATAAAGGCTATGATGAGTAATTTCGAGTCGGAATCATGATTTTGCTCTGGAATTCTTGGAACTTTGTTGTACTGGAGGAATTCCTGGAATTGGATCCAGGATGCTTTTAACCCAAGACAAGGGGGCGGCGATGAGAATGGCAATGGGAATTGGATTTAGGTTTTCGGGACCCGGAGGAGGACATTCTACTGGAACTGACAGAATTAATGCCCTCTTCTTCTGGATTGGGTGAAAGTCAGGCCGGGGGGAAAGGAAATCGATAAGGATGCGATGAAGGTGATGAGGAATCTAGGAACTAACCGACTTATAAATGCTCCTCGACTTCATCGCTCCGACGATGAGAAATGAAATGATGTCACTCATCTCCCGTCGTTATTGTTTCTTGACCCACTTTCTACTATTTCTGGAAGAGTTTCAGAATTTACTTTCTCCTCCCCCTATGATTACGGAATCCTTCAATTATTATGCTAAGCCCAATTCCAAATGGAAAATTAGCCCTGGGAGTGGAGGAAATTGGAAAAGTTCTACTTGCAAGCTTTCACTTTTCAAAAGAACAACAACAGGACCAGAAGGAGCTACGGCCGACTTTCACTTTATTTCCTTTTGCTTCCAGAGGTATTTGGAAGCACAAAAGTTTTCCATCAAACCTTTGTTTACAACTCAGACATGACGGGAACAGAAGCATAATTGGGGCAGGAGGGGCGGAAATGACATGGCGGAAATAAATTAAATAGGAATAATAAATTAAGGGCTTCCACCTAAGGTCATTCACACGACGCTTTCACTTAAGCTTCCTTCTCCTGTTCCTTCTGTTCCTGCTGCTCCTTCTGCTCCTGTTCCTTCTCCACCTGCACCTCCTTTACTCCTTCCACTTCGAGTGTGTGCTGGTGGTGGTGGGAACCGGGGGTGGGCTTCCAAAATGGTTCCCACGGGTTGCAGTGACATTCACAGTTGTGCGTTAACACGTTGCAGGAACCGCCGGCATACTTGTGGAAGGAGTTCCGCTTGCAATGTGCATCACAGGCGTGATCTGAACCTGTGCAGCAAAGGTGTCCGGATGGGACATCCTGTAAATTAAGCAAAACAAAGGTCAAATTGGTCACTTCCGGTTCACTCCCGGCATTCCTAAACTTACGGGTGCCGGGCATGAGCAGGTACAACAACCCCCGTGGGTGGACCCTCCAGCCTTGCCGTTTTTCTTGCAAATGGCTTTGCACTCAGCAAGCTTCCCGTCATCCTTGTCATGGTGGTCAACGTGTGGACAGCCACAACCAGTTGGCTTGGGTTTCTCCTCGGTATGACATGGTGGCTTGGGCTTCTCCTCGGTATGACATGGTGGCTTGGGCTTCTCTTCGGTATGACAGGGTGGAGGTTTCGGTTTATGTGCCGGCGGCTTCGGTTTCGGTTTCGGGGTGCCGGTTAGACTTGCGCCGCCGGTCAAAGTAACTGATCCTGGAAAGGAATGAAAAATTTGAAATTGTTTAGTTTAGAGTGGTGAATGTATGGAAGAGGTGGCAAGGGGTATGGAATGTGAAACAAGCACTGACCTTGGGCTTGACCCGAGAGGGCTGTAAGTGGTTTGAGCATCGAGGACACACTTTGTGCAATTCCAGATGGCGTAAGTGGTCGGATGAAACTGTAAAATCCGCTCTCTTCTTCGGCTTCTGGGACTATGCCCTCTTCCTCTTCCGCATCATCCTTGACCTCTTGCGCTTCAACCTTGACCTCTGCCTTGTCCTTGAGATCCAAGATGGGCTTACCAAGGGGAGACAGAATTCCTCCGGTGAGGGTATGAAGGAGGGAAGGTGGGGACAGAGGTAGGATTGGCTTCAAAAGGGAACCGATGGTCCCTCCTATGGTGGGAAGGGGAAGCGTTGGCGACTTTTCACCATTTATGCTGGCTTCTGCGTTTTTGTTGACCGTTGTAGGGGAAGCGGGTTCAACTTTGACCGCTTCTTCCCCCTCGTGTTCGTGGGCAAATGGCTTTGCTTTCTCCCCGTAAGTGTTGAACGTTGCTTGGGAATTTGTGGTAAGGCTGAGAAACCCCTTGAATGGGTTCGTGTCAATGCCTGCAAAAAAAACGTTTCAAAAAGTCCAATTAAAAATTGTGAGCCAAATTGGTTTTTTTGTATTACTTTACAAAATCCGCGCAGTTGCAACAGTTTGATAGAATGGTTAGACTTACCTGCGATTCCTGCGGCGTGCCCAGCACCACCACCAGTGACGCCCTTATCGTTGACCAACCCACCAGCGATCCCTGCAGCAGCGCCTTTACCAGCGAGTCCCCACTCCTCATTGTGAAGGTGCCCTTCAGCGTATCCAGAAGCGATTCCAAAGTCGCTTTCGTTTTTGACAAGGATGAAGTGAGGAGGATCCTTGACAGGGCTGTGGCTCAAGGAAAAGTCTTCTCCTTTCCTCTCCGCCGGAAGTGGGACTTCCGCGTCCTCTGCAATCGCTGATGTTTTCGGTTGTACTTCATTTTCGGCAGTAGTGGCGTCCAAACTTTTGGTGGGTCCTCCAAGGCAAAGCCCCACGCTCAGCACAAATACCTGAAATTGGAAAAAACCTTATGAATTACGTAAAATGAAACGAAAGGAAAACTAAAAATTCTGAAAATGTTAAAGATTCCGAAAATTCTAAAAATTCTGAAAATTCTGAAAATCCTGAACATTCCAAAAAAAAATTCCAAAAATTCTCTTTCTGATGTCACTTACGAACAAACCAGAGGTATGCATCTTGCTTTATTTGGAAACAAATTAAGGACTGACTAAGGGATCCTGGAATCATGCACCCTTTTTATATCCTCATATGGAATCTTGAAATAGAATTCTGCTCTCATTTCGAAAATGAAGAATTTGGAAGAGGGATTTATTTTCGGGCATAACGGGAAGTAATAGTACGGAAGCGAGGAAGGCTTCTCTTGTTCTGAGACCAGATTAAGGGTCGGCCCTTTAAATTCCCGTATGCCCACAACAACGGTAACGGGAAAATTGGATGACGTTCCGTAATAACTGGATTTCAAAATCCACTTCAAGTAAATTCATCTTGTCCATGGAGGAATTTCCTTTGCATGCTTGCGTCTTTGCCTCACCTTCCAAGTGCTAACAACTTCTTGGAACTGGATTGTAATTTTATTAGACTATAAAATTCACAATTCGTGACAGAGTTGGTGATAAAAGACATGTAGGCCCGCACCTTTGTTTGAATTAAAATTAGCACATGATCAAGGGGAATCAACAACTCTTGCCACGCCTAATTTCACGTCAATTGCAAAACATTTCCATCATCTTACTCACACAAGCCATGGACGCGGATGAATGAGCTGAGAAGGTTTGGGATTTCCTTGCAAGTTTCCTTTGCAAAAACATGCATTTACATTTGCAGAATCAATTTGTCTCAGGCTGACTGTTATTATTGTCTTTGAACCACATACAAAGGGTACGAGATAAATTCATATCATCATTACTGTCTTGTTATAAAATCAGCTATCCCCTTCCTTTCCTTCTACAGATATGCGGTTATGCATGCGGTTACGTAACAAAAGGAGGAGGTTTGTGAATAGTGATATGACTTTGTTCAATTTCAAGGCCACTTAAGTCAAAATCTGCTTGGTATACGCAAGTTTTTGTAAAAGATCATTTTAGATCTCATAAACATTCACCTGAATGAAGACGCCACCACCGTTTTTCCCCCAATTAGTTTTAGCACTTAATAACTTTTTGCTACCGTCGTCACCGTCGCCGTGTCGTGCTGTCGTTCCGCACAACTGAATTTGCAAGCGGCTATTAATAACATCCTCATCATATTCATCATCCGTCCCTTGGATATTCCGTCGAGAAAGAAGGTCATCCTATTCACATAGATCGAAGTTAAGGCGGAGGTTTTTGAGTGACACAGTTTTCGATATCCAGGGCGTGTTGATTTTTCTTCAACAACAGGAGGATTATTATAATTGCAAATCAATTGATTCAACACAACACCACCGTTAACGTTGGCATTTCACAATTGGAATATTTCCAGGGCCATTTTGTTAGTCCAACGTCGTCATTCGGAGTGGAAACATTTGGTGTTGAGTTATTTACGTTCATTGTTGAATACGAGCGAGACTGTAAAGAATTTATTTGAAACTACAATAACAGGGAGAGGACAATGGGTGATTCCAGGTAAGGAAACACTTAATTAATTAATTGTGGTAACAGTAACAAGGAGAGGCGGATGAATTCTGCCCATTCCAAGTTAGAATTTCCTGGAAAAGTCATCAAGTAGTTGTTAATAAGTTCCGGAAATTAAGTTTCCCCAGGAAGGTGAGCCCATTACGAGTCTATTTTAATCCTCCTTAATCCTAATCCTAAATGATGTTGGAATGAGGTTGTTGTAATTACTGGAATCTCACCACCACCACCACGAAATTCTTAAGAAGACGTGGAACAAAGGACAAAAGAAGTGGTGGCGTAATTTCTAATTAACGACTCTCTTCCTTTTCCCTTTTGTTATCTTACCTGTGGGCGAGGTTGATGATGGGCCATCATTTTCAGTTTCCAAAGTGGCAGCCTTAAGCCTACCCGATTTCTATTGGGATCGATTAGTTTTCAAGGGAATTCCATCGATTCTTCAGCAATTGACAACTGAGAGTCGACTCTCCTAATTGGTTTTCTTTTGTTTTCAGCACAAAGTCAACTGTAATCAAGGGGCTCCTTGTCCTCGTTGCAATGATTGCTGTGGCCATCGTAGCCGTCCTAGTCACTCTTTCCACGGTGTCCAAAGGAGAGGTGGTAAGGGATTGATCGATGGATTGATTGAATTTGTTCCAATCGTTGAATAATTGAGAATGGATGTATGGATTTGGTAGGTGGGAGAGCGCAAGGCAGTGGCTCTGATCAATATTGGGACCGATGGAAAGGTCACTGGAACTCTGGAACTGCATCAGGATAACTCGGCGGCGCCAGTTCTTATCACCGGGGAGATCACGGGACTGTCAGCAAATGCGAAGCATGGGTTCCACGTCCATGGATTTGGGGATATCCGGAAAGGCTGTGCCAGCACTGGTTCACATTTCAATCCTGCCAATGTAACGCTCCAACAATGACTTTTTGTGAATTACTACCGTTTACCAACCCGATTTCATATTTTGTGTGTAAATCTAGGTGACCCATGCAGGACCAACTGACGCGTCCAGGCATGTCGGTGACCTTGGGAATATTGAGACGGATGCTGCTGGAACTGCCCGCGTGAACATCACGGACAAGGTCATTTCCCTTTCTGGACCGAATTCCATCATTGGCAGAGCCTTTGTCGTCCATGCTGGAACTGACGATCTTGGTGCATATAAAAATACATCCAAAATTCCAGAATATTCCTGAATTGGCAAACATAAAGTTGTTTTCATTTTTTGATAATTTTTGGAATAGGCAAAACAGGAAATGAGGAGAGTCTCAAAACCGGAAACGCCGGTGGCCGCATCGGATGTGGAATCATTGGAGCTCTTTAAATCAATTTGGACATACACGCATTTCCTGTAGGCTAACTAATTTTATTGCAAACTGATAACCAAGCATCGTCACAAAAGAATAAATTCAAAGCTAATGCCTGGAGGCCACTTAATAATTGGCAAGCAGCATAATTCAACAACAACACCCGTGATTCAGCCCTCGTAAAATTGAGATTGGACAGGAACCTTGTCTCTGGTCTACAACGCTAGTAAAAAAAATAACTAAGGAAGGTACAAGCTAAGCAAGCAAAGAAAGAAGGTTGCATTGAATGGGTATGGGCATCGTAGTAAATGGTTCTGCGCATGTGAATGACCGACGGAGATGGGAGACATTCGATGGGCCCCGACACCCCATCGTGCAGATATGGGCATCTTTGGAGTTTTTCACTTGATGTGCGTGCAAATCCATGTCTTGTTAAACCCATTCCCTTATTTATGTGCATTGTTAATTGATTTCTGGATAATAAAATCAGAGCTTAGTGTCCCATTAAAGTACGTTTACAGTTTTCCACGATGTCTTATAACCCGTGGCCTTTCCTTCCCGAAGAAAATGCTTCAAGTTCTTTCTAGGTCACCTCTAGTAATTCTTTGATTTCACTTCTAGAAAATTATTTTCACAATTACTGCTAAAATGGAGATCTTCTTTCAAATTATACTCATTGCCCTTCTCAAGCAGGTAATTGTGTAATAAGCAAAGGTTTTGTGGTTAACTTTGCTTAGTTTCTCACAGGAGCTTTACGCATTTCCCAAAACGAATGTTGGAATGTTTAATGAACTCAACAAAGGAGACAATGGCGACCTGAACAAGCGTTCTGCTTCGGCCTCTCTGGAAGACTATTTAGGTAAAACTTGCGCAAAACTGATGATGTTGAGTACCTTGCCTTGATTTCGTTGATAATTAGATGACTGTGGAAACACATTTCTTCTTGGAGAACGAAAATCTTTTAAATTCATATCCCTGAATTACGGTTCGGAGAATCCTTATCCACCAGGGATCAATTGTCAGTGGTCCTTCATTGTAAGGAAGACGCGTTTAATTATCTACCTAAGTGGGTACTTTATTATTAGTTTTTTGAGTTTAGGGTGACAAAACTTGCACGGCCGAGTTATTCTGCAAGGAATTTGACCTCGGTGAATCCGACGAATGTGGAGATGACAGCTTGGTTGTGGTGGATGGAGTGGGTGGGGCCGAGCACCTTTGTGGGAAGAAAACATTTGACAAGCCAATCAGAGCCTCCCATGGGCTTCGGGATCTTTACGTCACTTTCCATACGGCGACAGAAGGGAACGACCGGAAAGGTTTCTTTTGCGAAGCCAGATGCTCGACAAATCTTGGTAAAATATGCAAGAAATTCATAAGCGAGTGCTGAATTGAAACGATTTCCCTTACAGCCGCAGCACGGGAGTTGCCTGATGCGCATGAAATCAAGGAAGACAGTCGCTGTGGTTAGTAAGCACAAAGTTTTGACTGAAAATTTATTAATTTACAGGCGCTTGATATTAATTTTTAGTGTGTGGGCTACAAAATGTTGACGATCGTATAGTGGGTGGGGTTGATGCCAAAATGAACGAATTTCCGTGGCAGGTCGCTATCGTTTTTCCAGGCACTCGCTCCCCAAAATGTGGAGGAAGGTAAGTTTTCTTTTTAAACCACGCGCCTTTGCTTCCTCCATTTCCTCATTGTAATGTCTCCATATTTTACATTCAATAGCATCATCAATAACAATTGGGTTCTCACGGGTAAAGATCCTGATTTGTGAATTTCAGCCAACGACAACTTAACGACCCCTAATTCTTTCTAGCTGCTCATTGCTTCCGTTTTGACAAGTCCGAAGCCAAGGATATTGAAGTACTTTACCATGCGAGGTCACTGGATATGACGCTGCAAAAGGACTGGAAGGACGTCGCACTTGGGTTTCGATCAAAATGACCTTTGACCTTTTCCCCACAATCGGCCTGTTATGACTCGTTTTATATTTTCAGGTCGGCTGGTTCCATTCGGGGTTCGGGGTACAAGGACAAGCAACTGACGGACAAAGAAGAGAAGACGCAGCGATTCAAAGTTGTCGAAATTATTAATCATCCCAAATTCACTGCCAAGTAAACTTTTGAAAAATGGTAATCTAAAAGTGATTAGAAAATTAAGTTTTGGTTTGTGCCTTCAGGTACGACTATGACGTGGCCCTGCTAAAACTGGACCGAAAAATTGACCTTTCCAGCCCCGATGCACCTACGCCCATTTGTCTCCCTGCGTTTGGCTACGAGAACACGTTCATAGGTCAAACCCCAGTTGTGGTGGGGTGGGGACTCTCGGATGAAAAGGCAGGAGGTACGACCCGAAGCCTCCAGAAGCTTCCAGTCCCCATACTCCAGACATCCAAGTGTCAAAAATGGAGTGCGCATGAACTCACGGCCAGAATGATATGTGCTGGGTAACTTGACCTCTGGCCTCATTCGTAGGTAAAATTAATTCAGTTTTGTATCAATCCTGTCCCGTTAGGTACGAGGAAGGTGGGAAAGATGCTTGCACCGTAAGTTTCCTCAATGGAGAAGCTCCCAAAAATTATACGTGTTCATAATTGATTTTTGAAAATTTTCTAGGGAGATTCCGGAGGTAACTTGACACAGAGGACAAAGGTCAATAGCTTACACAATGCAATATTTCTTTGTCTTGATTTTCAGGTCCTTTATCACTGAAGAGATCCAACAACCAGTGGGAACAAATCGGGATTGTTTCTTGGGGAGAAGGTTGCGCTCGGAAGCAAAAGCCTGGAATGTATTCTAAGGTTACTGGTAGGTGACCCTTGTCCTATTTCCAGTTCCCCTTAACAAAGGATAATTAGAATGCGTGCAAGTAACAACTGCTTATTTACTGCTCCTAGAATTCAGGCAATGGATTCAGAAGCATACAACTGGAGCGATTTGGTGTAAAGCCTCCAAAGCTTAAATAATTATTAAAAATGAATTTTTGGTCACCAAAAGGCCCCAGAGGGGAAGCCAATTTTTATTCATTGATGAAGGGCATCGATGATTCATTGGCGACTTGGCTAAACTTGGTTTGACCTTTGACCGCCTCTTCGTATTGAAAAGTAGAAACGAAGACGGTGAGTAAAGCTGCAGCTGTAGTTGCTAGATTGAGCCGTTCAAGGGGTTTAGCCCTTGAACTGCTACTAAGAAAACTAGTAGTAGTAGACTGGCCAGGGTGGACTAGTAATAAGTGTCGTCGTGGGGCCTCCTAGTGGGATCACATTCTCCCTTTTCCTCCCCGGGACGTTTCCTGTATGGATTAATTACAAATTAATACCAATGACTATACTAATCAAATCTCCGACTGACCTAGTAGTAGTGGGCTGTAATATAGAAAGCTTTTCCATCCACGCTTATGGAATAAGTCATACACATTTCAAGAGTGTCTGTAAGGAAGGGATAAAAAAACGAGATCAGGATTCAGGAATCAATCGGTCGTTTAGGTAGACCAGACACAAAGCGTCACTGACCTTTCCAAACAATTTGGGTGAATTATTCGTCAACAATAGCCCCATTATACATGGGCTCGTGTTTCACCCAATTATAAAAATTCACTCCATTGTACCAAGCATTGACGACGTCCGTTGCAGGAGGAACAGTCACCGTCCCTTCATTTGTGCCGTGTTGGTACCTGTTCTCTCCACAGCACGTTATTGCAAATTTGATTGCGTCGAAATTCTCGTCGTGCGTGTAGGATGAGCATCTTTTGCAGAGCTAAAGATAGAATTTCAATGAGCAAAAACCCGTCGAAAAATTGAAGTGGGAAATAATAGAAGACTTGCATTTTGATTCAGCGTCAGTGGAGTAACTCCTGGGAAACTTGAGGATGGTCTTCTCGAAAATTTTTCTGAAAATTAGGCAGTAGCGATGAAACAATGACCATGTTGCTGGCGCAGCGAATTGTGTGCCTCCAGTGCCTCGCTTATGTACTGTTCTTGCTCTTTCGGAACGTCCATTTCCTAGTGATGGAATAAGGAATATTAATTTTTCGGTTTAAATAATTATTAAAGAATTATTAAGAAACGAAACGAATTTTGGAGAATCAGAAACTTACAACTGGTTTCCCATACTGTACAATGCAATGAATTGATTCTTGTGATGAGGCAAAGCCAAGTAGCCGTGTCGTCCCGATCAGGAATGTAATTAACGCAGAACTCATCTTTCTTGACTTAAAACGAATCGATTCACTGTGAGGAAATCAAAGAGAATAAGAGGGCAGAGGAGTCGAAACTGGAAAATACAACAAAAGTGCAAAAGTTTGGAAGCAGCATTTTTTTTCTTTAAATAAAACAGCAATAATTTCATCCACAAACGGAGTTTCCAAGATAGATTTTTGGCGACATGCGCTCTTAAAGGCTTTACGCATGCTCATGCTTGGAATTTAATTTGTAAATGTTTGCCGATGGAGCGATTTTATCTCAAAAATTGATGCGGGAAAATAATTTAGGTTAAAAAAAAACTAAAATCTTTAAAACGTTGCGTGTTTCGTGTTTCTAGAACTGAGTGATTTGGTGTAAAGCCTCTAAATCATAGATCATTAAAAAATAAAATATTAATCAATTACTAAAGGTACGCGGGTTGGTAAATTTTTATTCGTTCAAGATTCAGAATA